>JAEANM010021364.1:0-11874 GCA_017656035.1 Myanophis thanlyinensis
ATTTAGGTTGCCTTGCCCAGGGATTCTGGGATTTGAAGTCCACAAATCATAAAAGAGCCACAATTGCCCACCCCTGGGTTAACCTGATTGTTTCAATGAACTTGGGTTTCATGGCAGTATTTTACCATTTTAATCACTGTGAGTTTTTTTTTAAATGCACACTGCTTTGAAATATGATTGTATGGGACTGGTATATACACATGTATTAAATAAATGAATGCATATTAAATGAATGAGTACTTCACATACGTTTTACCCGTAAATAAAAACCCGTATATTTAGTAAAATCTGGATCTCTGTATAAAAACCCTTAATTTTTAACTTGTAAAGTAAATAATAAAATATCTCCCAACAGCAAACAAACTTTCAAAAGATCTGAATCCTGTATTTGCATAGTTTTAATTTCTTTATTTAGTCTTTTGTCAGCAGCATATGTATTAATCGATCCATTTCATTTATACTATAATGAGAGTGTCAAGGAGACCAAACACTCAATTTTTGTATAGACAGAGAGGCTATAAAAAAAAAAGCAAAAATCTCTTCCCAATGAAATTTAGTTACCACAGAAGACAGGGTGTTGTTATGAATAGTACTCTCTATTTATTCTAGGCCAGTGGGTGAACCTTTTACTCACCGAGTGCTGAAAAGTACATGTTACATCTGCACTTGCGTGCGGCTCCTCCATTTGTGCTGCATGTGTAACCGCAACATCTGCACTTGCATGCAGCTTTTGCACGTGCAATGCATGCATGCTGCACATAGGCACTCACGCACACATGCTGTGCACAGGCACTCACACACACATGAGCAATCACGTGTCCATGTGCAGGAGAGCTCCAAAGACCAGCTGGATTTCCTGCTGCAATCACGCGTGTGCACAGCGGAGGCCCGAAGACCAGTGAGTCTCTGCAATTGCACATGCGTCCATGCGCAATCACATGCGCATGCTCAGCTGGAGGTTAAGTTGGCCGACAACTTGTGTGTCCCTAGCAAGATGGCTCTGCATGGCACCCATGCCATAGGTTCGCCATCACAGTTCTAGGATTAGAGAGAAGATACCCAAATGATGCATTTTTTTGGAAGCATCTTACCTGTTTAAAATAGATCATCCAATTTGGGCTACACTGGGGAATCATATCATAGGGTGTTATCAGGTAGATCAAATGAAGGTAGCTTTCAAGTATTAGTCCCTCAAGTCCTTTCTTCAAGTCTGCGTAGAGGGTGTCACAGTGTGTCAATTCAACTGAACCTAAAATGGGATTGAAATTAAGGATTACATGCAATCTGCACCCTGAAGTGAGTAGAGGCATTCACGGAACCTGACCATAAAACAATGAAACGAAAGCGAAACGAAAAGCAGGATCATTCTGTAAACTTCACCCCTTTCTTACGCAAAGGGGAGGAGCTTGCCCTGCCCTGACGCTTTCATCATTTCCTCCCTCTACCCCGTGACCTTCCCGTGGATGCTTCTGGAAGTGACCACTTCATTCTACTTATTGGTAAGGCCAATTCTGCTTAACTACATTTTAATCAATAACGCGAATGCATTTTACCTTTGAAGGTAGCTCGGCCCAACGAAGTGATCCCTAGATTATTCCGACAGTTCTTTTCCCCGTCAGAATTTTCTCTCTCTCTCAGCAGCCCGTTTTGTTTCAGCCATTGTAACGCTTCCATTGATACTTCCTGCAGGCTCTTGTTAGGTAGGAGCTGTGGCTGAATACTAAGTAAGGTGGTGCACATGAATTGGTGAATTTCCTCAGGATTGTTTGCTATCTGTAATAGAGTACCCAAAGGCCAAATATTAATCTGAAACTAACGAAAGGCTTAGTTTGAGAGAAAAACAATTTACAGCCATGACAGAAGAGAAGTTTAAGATTAAGTGTTTTACTCGAGAGAGTAAAAAAGAGAGTGATGGCACAGTGGTTAGAATGCAGTATTGCAAACAAACTCTGCCCACAGCCTGGAGTTCGATCCTGATGGGGCTCAAAGTTGATTCATCCTTCCAAGGTCAATAAAATGAGGACCCAGATTGTTGGGGGCAATAGGCTGACTCTGTAAACTTCTTAGGACTGTAAAGTGGTATTTAAGTGTGCTATTCCTGTTATTTCTAAGTTGTTACATCCAAACTGCTCTCTCTCATTTATCATTGAAGTACTATAACTGAAAACTAACATTTTAGAATTACTAACCTTTAAACCAACCACCGATAGGAGTAAACTTCGGACACCCTTGTTGGATTCAAGCAGAAGAGTGCTATAACAGCTTTCTAGGGGACTGGTTATTAAATTTTGAACCTTAAAACAAATGTACAGCATATATTAATAAAACATTAATAACCGGAGAAAAAATGTTATGATTCTGACATGTGTTTATAACATTATGAAATGCCTGCTCCATTATATCCTGAGCATTATTTTAATTACCGGTATATCATTTCTTGCAACTAATGCAATTAATATTTCTTCCTTTTATTGTCTCACCTATCCAAGTCATTTATCGTTAGGAACATTATCTTCTCAAAGGTAGCCCAATGTTTTGGCAGTATCTTTTCTCAAGATATATAACTACAAATTGTCACTTGCTTTATAGTGACTGCATTGTAATAGCAACCTATTCAAGAAGAGGTGAGGGAATAGAAAATTTTTTATTTTTCTTTTAAATTTTTGTGATGCGGGAAAGCTTAATTGTTTTAATTAATCAGTAATTGCCCTTAAATGCCACAATCCTGCCCTAAATTGATGAAAAGAGGACACACTTTCTACTAAAGCAAAGAAGTAAACATTTGTAAATTTAGGTTATGATATTACTTGGCAGTGACATAATTATGAGGAACTTATTTGTCCTTCTAAAGTGAAGCTATCTTTAAATGTACTAAATGTACTAAAATTATTTCAGACCAAGTCTTTATATATTTGAACTTCACCCACTGTTGTATTACTTAATCAATTAATCCTTAGAAATCTCAACGTAGCCATTCTTTTCACTTAAGTTACCAGTCCTTTGTCTTTCTCTTGCACGATCAGAATACTTTCACCAGCCTTGTCAATGCCAGCACGACCAGCTCGGCCAATCATTTGTTTATACTGGTTCTTCTTTAAGAAGTCTGTAGCAACATACGGCGCTCTTAAAATGACCCTGTGGAATCCATGAACACGTACTTCAGTTCCTCCTCACTTATATCCATTTTTTTTCCTTTTCTTTCCTCATTAAGCAAAAGTGCTTGAAAATACTTTTAAGGTAATGAATGAAAAAAGACGATTTTCTTGAACGTTCTTCAACAAGATGCGAATCATACAATATTTGGAATTATAAACTAAAAATTTAAAAATAATAACCTCCTTAGAAAGCAAAACTTTTGCATGCTTCAAGTACATAATGAAGTCATGATCATGATGGAATTGTTGGTAACAATAGAATAGAATAGAATAGAATAGAATAGAATAGAATAGAATAGAATAGAACAGAATAGAATTCTTTATTGGCCAAGTGTGATTGGCCACACAAGGAATTTGTCTTCGGTGCAATGGGATAAAATGGGATAATCCTAAAATATGAGAACATTTAAATCAAACCAAAAATTGTACATAAAATATGTATCTGTTCTGGAATAAAAACGAACACAGTTAAGGTATGGAAATCGCCGTTCCAAAATGCCAGCATATGGGCCATCATTTCAGCGGCCCAGTTGGTGATTACATGTATTTATGGTGATTACATGTATTTATGGAGGAAAAGGCTACCAACAGGTGTTGGCAATTACTGCTTGTATATTATCTCCAGTGAGGAGTCTTTGGTGCTTTCTGAGCTTGGTTATTATTATTATTAATTTTTTTTGCAGACGTTTCATTACCCAAACTAAGTAACATCATCAGTAAGCTAGTAAGGAATGGGTATTGGCACCTCTATATTACAGAATACTACTTACTAGAGAAGAGAGCAAAAGAAGGATGGGTATTGACTTACGCTTTCTACGTAATTAGAACACTGATCTAAGCATCATTATTTTAAGAAGCAAGCTATGCTCAAACAGTGCTTATCAATGTTTACATTGCCAACGCTCTTTCTAGATCACATTCTTTCAGTTTTCGGGTGGGATTCACATAACTAATGTCTGTTTCTAAATAATTCTCTGGAAAGAGAAAAATAGAATTCAGGGAAAGATTTGGTTCTCAATCTCTTAAGTTTTTGGGGTATGGATGGTTTTTCTTTAAAAAAAAAAAAAGAAACACTGAATTGTTAA
Source organism: Myanophis thanlyinensis (assembly GCA_017656035.1). Classification (NCBI taxonomy): domain Eukaryota; kingdom Metazoa; phylum Chordata; class Lepidosauria; order Squamata; family Homalopsidae; genus Myanophis; species Myanophis thanlyinensis. Next base: position 4,241 of record JAEANM010021364.1, read on the forward strand.
ACTTTCCATAGCTGCTGTTTGAAACAGCCAACTTCGATACTTTAACGCTGGGGTCTCCAACCTTGGCCATTTTAAGACTTGTGGACTTCAACTCTCAGAATTCCTCAGCCAGCATTTTTAACCATATTTCACACGATGAACGTTTAAAAAGAAAAGCCAGTGCTATAACCTTCGAGCGGGCAGGTTGACTCCCGCAGCAAGCGTAGATGTGCAGGTGAGCAGACAGAGGAGGCCTGAGGAATAAGCTGCTTCTATACATTTCCGTTCATCGCTGGTGAGGCCGCTGTGATGGTAAGCAATTCCAAACGGTATAGTCCCTTTCAAAACCGGGCAAAGTTTTCCACTGCAGATGCTTCTTAACTCTTTTAGAAGATGGTGTTTTTCTTTCTCCTTGATCTTTTTCAGGTCTCTAAGGAAAGAAAAGGTAGTATTGGGTATAATCCTTCTTCTTGTTTTATTTGTTTTACTCTTGTTTTACTCTCTGTGGATAAAACGATAAATTTAAAATATTAAAAAAATCCTTCTTGGGACTTTGTGCACAAGCCCCACTTTTGTTCTGAATGTAACTACCGTATTTTTCGGCGTATAAGACACACTCCCCCCCCCAACACAAAAAAAGTGGGTGAAAATGTCTGTGTGGTTATACAGTGAATGTTGCTGAAGCCACATCCACCCACTGGCCGTTTTTTGGCCTCTAACACGGTCTGTTTTTTCAGCACATTTTGAGGCTTTTTTGGCCCATTTTCAGGGCTTTTTTTGGCCTGTTTTCAGGGTTTTGTTTTTTATTTTTTTGAAAAATGGGCTGAAAAAGCCCCTGAAAACGGGCCAAAAAAGCCCTGAAAATGAGTAAAAAAAAGCCCCCAAAAACGGGTCAAACAAGCCTCAAAAACAGGCCAAAACCCTCAAACGGGCCAAAAAAAGCCCCCAAAATATAGACTGAAAAAAGCCTCAAAAATGGGCCAGAAAAGCCCCGAAAACAGGTTAAAAAAGCCCCCAAAATGGGTCAAAAAAGCCTCAAAACAGCCCCCAAACCCTCAAGAATGTGCTAAAAAAGCCTCCAAAAACAGGCCGAAAATAGCCTCAAAAATGGGCCAAAAAAGTCCTGCAAATGGGTTAAAAAAGGCCTCAAAAGCTGGTAAGAAAAACCCCCCTCAAAAACAGGCCAAAAACCCTCAAGAATGGACCAAAAAAAGCCCCCAAAACAGGCCAAAAAAAGCCTTAAAAATGGGCCCCAAAAGTCCTGAAAACGGGTTAAAAAGGCCTCAAAAACAGGTCAAAAAACCCCCCTCAAAAACAGGCCAAAAACCCTCAAGAATGGGCCAAAAAAGCCCCCAAAATGTGGTGTATGGAGGCCAAAAACTTTTTGTTGTTGTTTCCCTCTTCTAAATCTAGGTGCATCTTATACACAGGCCCATCTTATATGCTGAAAAATACAGTAGTTGGTTTTCATCTAGGATGAATGTGGAACAATCAATTGCAACATGTACCAAAATGAAAAAAAGATCAAATGTATAGGTGGTCTTTGACTTTAGACTGGTTGCCTAGCAACCAAAGTTATGACAGACCTCCCCAACACTTACTTACAACCTGATTTTGAAGTTATGACAGCCATAACTTCAAACTCCTCCCATCATGGGAGATCACGTGATCATACTTTCATCTTTACAGCCACTTGCAGTATCCTGTAGTTACATGACCAGGGTTTTTGTTGTTTTTTTGCCAGTTTCTGGGGTTCATTTTTAATTTCTGGCAAAAAACCTCCCACCCATTGGGTATAATGGGTTTGCTTAATTGCTGCAGCATTTGCATAACAATTGCAGTGTTTTCTTGACAACCATTGCAAAAATTGTTGTAAAGTTGAATCCAGTCTTATGGTGATCTGCTTAACAACTGCGATGACTTCTGACTGTAATTCCAGGCTCCATTATAGTTGCAAGTTCAAGGACTACATGTATTCTTCTCTGTCGTTTAGCTATCATAAAGTGACTGGAAGTGCATCATGGAATATGGTCTCAACTTCCACATCCTGAATTTTAACACAGCTTCAAACATATCCATCTGGCTGGATGTAACCATTTCAGATGGACAAACTTGTTTTCCAGGCTGACAAGTAGAAGTTTGTCTTTTGTTTGCCCATGCCATTTTCCGGAAAGAGTGATAAGAACCAGGCTTGCCACTTGGATATTGTAAAACATTCTAATTTTCAAAAACCAACACTGATTTACTTAACTGTGAATTAGATTAGTAAGAGAATATTAATAAAACGAGGAGAGGCCTGGTAGAGTGCTGCTATTTTCAGCCTTATTGTCAAGCATGGGAAAATCAGAACATTCAGGCAGTTCAAATGAATTTAAAGATTTATTGCACACTGAAACTCTTTACAAGAATCTGAACTACTAATGGTCAAAGCAAATTGGGGGTAGCTAAGAGTCAAAGGAATTCAAGGTCAGCTGGATCTTTTGTGAGCATGAAGGGACTTGATAACATGTTTGACCCCTCCCTGGGCGCTCAGCCTGGTTATTTCCTACACTTAACCAGGTAAACAGGAAACTTGCTTAGATAAGCTAATTCTACTCTTAATTGTAAAGCTACATTAACAGAATTTTGCAGGTTTGAAAATACAATTCTCCTGCTGTCTCTTGTAGTTAGAGAAACTGAACAGGGTCTCTTTTGAGCCTCTTACTCTACTTACTGTCTTGCTGGTAAGCTGTCCTTTCTCTGACTGTTCCTTGGGCAATATCTCTTGGTCCAGGTTAATACATATTATGTTGTCAGAAGTGCTTGATTGTTGGATATAATATTACCCAATCCTATTTATCAGGGTTCTCCAAATTTGGCAACTTTAAGACTTGTGAACTTCAACTCCTCAAATTCCTCAGCCAGTCATGTTGGTTGCGAGTTGAATACCACAAGCCTTCAAATGGCCAAATTTGGGGACCCCTGTTATGCATCATTATTGCTATTCTTGGCATACTAACAAACATACCCTGTGATACTTTACTTTTGCCTAGGATGAAAATGCAATATATCTGCGTCAAATTAACAGTGGCACCAGGAGGTCCATGAAAATGTTCGTTTAGCAATTGAAATGCACGGACGAGACACGTACCCGCTTATGTGTTTGCATATCATGCCTGCTACATTTTCACAGTTCTTTTTAGTAGGACAGAAGACAAGGCAGGAGTACTTGGGAATAACCTCTGTGACCAATGCAATAAGATGATCAGGATCTACCTTCTGCAGTTCACTAGAATACTAAAATATTAAAGCAGAGTTATCTCTAAATGGAAGCAAATGGCCGCAATCTCGATTTGCCGAAGCAAACATTCTAAGCGTCAATATCTCTAATTGGATATAAAGAAAGCAAAACTATCCCTACTTCACACCTGAGTTTTCAATACTTGCTTTCGATGTACTTAACTACATCAAAATTATTAAATAATTTCTAAAAAGAAATACAAGATAAGCATTTAATTATTCAGTGGGTTATATCTTCCACTTAAGGCAGTAGAATCAAGATCAGAAAATCATTACAAATTATGTACAAAAAGAGAAGAAATAATTTCAAAATTAAGGACTGTACGTGTTGTTTACTTGTGATATTTTAGAGTAGAGGTTCCTAATTTTTTTGCCATCACACCATCCTTTAGTGCAGCGTTTCCCAATCTTAGCCATTTGAAGATGTGTGGACTTCGATTTCCAGAATACCCCAGCCAGCAATGTATTCTGGGAGTTGAAGTCCACACATCTTAAAAAGGCTAAGGTTGGGAAATACTGCTTTAGTCTAATCTTAACACACACACTTCCCCTAAAAATGCAAACGAACAATGAAAACAATACAATAGAGCTTTGTTTTAATAAATAAGACATAAAAAAAATAAAAAGTTAATGTTTCTGCCTCTTTCACCACGTTACTCATTTGAAAAAATTGGGGAAAAGTGGATTTATTGTAACACTGTACCAGAGGTGGAATTCAATTTTTTTTACTACCGGTTCTGTGGGTGTGGCTTGGTGGGCGTGGCTGGAGGGTCATGTGGCTAGGTGGGCAGTTTCTGTAAGCAGGGCAATAAAGATTAGGCTAGAAACAACCCCAGGATGTTTCTTTCCTGCCTTCCTTAAAGGATTAACCCTGCAAAATGGAAAAAAAACGAAAGGAGATTTCTTCTAATAACCAATTCTCCAAACTGCTTAGAAAATTTTCTACCGGTTCTAGCGAACCTGCTAGAACCTGCAGAATTTCACCTCTGCACTGTACCCTTAAAAGATTCTTCACGAGAGATAGACATTAAAGGAAAATAAATAATAGAAAAAATAAAAAGGGAAAAATAAATAAATAAACACTAGCAGAAAGGAAAGAGCGGGAAAGAGAGAGAAAAGGAAGGATGATAGAAAGGAAGAGAAGAGAGGAAGAGGTGTGGAAAGGAGAAAGGTAGAAGGAAGTGAGATGGGGAGGAAGGAGGGGGAGGGAGGAAGAAAAGAGGGAGACGGAGGAGTAGGAAGGGAGAGAGAGGGAGAGAGGACTGGAGGAAGAGGATAGGGAAAGAAAGTGGGGAAGGGAAGGAGACAGGAAAGAAGATGGAGACAGAAGTAGGGAGGAAGGAGGAGAGGGAGAGAGAAAGGAAGGAAGAGGTAGGAGAAAGAGAGGGAGAGAGAGAGAGAGAGAGAGAACAAATGGAACTCCACTCATGAAAATCGGTGAATCAGTTGATGATATATGTTAATGCGAAAAAAGTTTATTATAAAATAATGATAGTTTATTGTAAAACAGTGATAAGGAACTACAAATATGGAAACTTTAAATGTGGAAAAGGTATGTTGTATTGAACACTTTGTATTGAAGTTGTATTGAAAAAAAGAAAAAAAAAATCACAAAAAGTAAAATTAAAAAAAAAAAGATTCTTCAGGTATCTCCTGGACTCTGTGCTGTACCTCCTCAAGGAAGGTGTGTGTTGCACACTTCGGGAAGCCCCGTATTAGAGACTGTTAGTTACGGTGCTCAATAATATCAACGGCATGACGTGAAAAATGGTTTTGGAAAAAAGCTGTGGCTGAAAGTGAAGCTGCCAATGGAAAAGGAAGGATCTCGCGCAGGTAGCTGCATTACCTTGAAATCAAGGAGCCGCGAAAACTTAAGGCCATTTTCTGCTCTGCTATCGGTTTCGTAGATGCTGTCCTGCATTTTGACATATTCTTTCAATTCAACCTATATTATGGAAAGGTACATAGAAATAATTTGGATTAGACGGTGAATGTACAGGTAGTCCTCAACTTGCGACCACAGTCAAGCCCAACATTTCTGTCGTTCAACGAGACATTTGTTAAGTGAAGTTTTGCCCCATTTCACGACCTTTCTTTTCTCCGTGGTTAAGTGAATTGCTGCAGTTCATAAGTTAGTAACCCCCTTTGTTCAGTGAATCTGGCTTCCCCGTTGGCTTTGCTTGTCGGAAGGTTGCAAAAGCGGGATCATGTGACCTCAGGATACGGCAACCGCCGTAAATATGAATCAGCTACCAAGCAATTGAATTTCAATCACATGACCACGGGGAGGCTGCAACGGTCACAAGTGTGAAAAACGGTCCTATGTCACTTTTTTCCCCAGTGCCATTGTAACTTTGAATGGTCACTAAGTGAACCATTGTGTAAGTTGAGGATTAACTGTAGTTGTGGAAAAGACAGTTTGAGGAGAATTTTTCGTACTGCAATCACAGCGACATAAACATATTTAAATCTTTTAAATACAGCAAACTAGATAATTTCTAGTACAATACAAATTTAATTAAGATAAGCATTTCGTCTACTGTTTTAAGAAAAAAAAACCTTTATGTTTCTTCTTCTACACAGTTGTGACAAGAAAGTAAAAATATTTCCAGGTCTTTCGTCAAATAAATGTAAACATCAAAGTGGTTTAACAACAGTTCAAACTTACATTTTCAAATCATTTTCTCTATTTTTGTAAGGTGAGTATCCTAAATTCTCTACAGAATTTATGAATTGTATATTTCTATATTTCAGAAACTGAAATTCCTTTGCAAAAACTATTCATTCATCTGTTATTATGTAACAATTATTTCTTAGAAAGTTCAATACATTTTTTAAAATTCAATAACATACAGGTCTGAAATTACTTGTGTAGAATTCTGCTTTCAGGAACTGCTGTAAGTCTTCAACATTTCTTAATGTTGCACTCATTCCAATGATCTGAGTTGCTTCTATGCAAAAATGAAACAGAACCAGGTTTAAATTGTAAACATGCATTGCTTAAGAATTTAAATATGCAAAAATCCACATTGCAAACAAAAACAAGTGAATGTCTAGAACTTCTTACATAAAAATATTACCATTATGCTTTCATCTCAAGATCAGTATATATTTTTCAACTATACTGAATAATGTTCCAATACAAACAGCATGAAATATATTTCTAAAAGCATCTAAGGGGACAAAAATTCCGTATTCTTAAAAGCACATATTGAAATCTTCAAAAAGCAGTCGTGATAACTTAAGTTTTACTGAATTCAATGTGAATTAACTTCTGAATGTAAAGTCATAGGACTATCCATAGATTTTATGCAACTTTTTTGTGCATCCATAGAAAGAGGCAATCAAACAATTTCAAGATGCATTAAATATATGAGAGGCTGTTTCTTTTAAGAATTGTATTTCCTTGTTCTTGAAAAAAAATGCTAAGCGCATATCATTGCAAGCCAGAATCTGGCCAATGCTCTGTTTATAACGCTTTACAGATAATCCTCAAGTTATAACTATATTTGGCACCAGTATTTCAACCAATTTAAGATAACTTTTCCAAAATATTTGGGGGAAAATGTGCAGCCCTTTTGTAGGATTTTAAAACTGCCACTCTCCCTTACGATAATTTCCAGGAAATTCAAGATAATCCTTTCATGTTACCCATTTCCCCCAAAATAAGACGTATCCTGAAAATAAGCCCTAGCACGTTTTTAACCGTGCACCCAAAATAAGCCCTGCCCCAAATAAGCCCTACTTAAGTGTCTGTGAGGCCGCCTGCACGCCTAGTCTGTCGTTGCTCACAGTGCCATCGATGTAGTGAGGTGACAGGGTGGCAATGGAGCCACCCCTCACGCCCTGCATCATCTTACCTCAGGGTCCTCACAGATAGGCCATCCGTGCTTCGACAACTGCCTCGTGGCCGCGGCATTGGCGTGTCGCTCAGCCTCTTGCTTCATTGCATCCATGAGCAAGCAGAAGTGGGCCAGTGGCCACACAGTGGACGGCCTGTCTGCAGGGGTCCTGAGGTAAGCTGTTGCAGGGCGCGTGTGGCAGTTCCACCCATTGCCTCATGGCAGCAGCACTGGCACACTGCGCGGCCTCCTGGCCCACAGTGAGCAAGCAGAACAAGTGGGCCCGTACATGGGAAAAAAAGCAAGACCCTTAAAATAAGCCCTAGGGCTTATTTTCAGGAAAACATGGGTATTTGGGGAAGAGTCCTTGTGTGCACGGCCCCTTTTGTAGGTTTTTGAAATAATTAGAATAACTAACCCAGGGGTGGGCAATTATGGCTCCTTCATGACTCATGGACTTCAACTCCCAGAATTCCTGAGCCAGCCATGTTTATTATGGCGCCTTCATGACTCGTGGACTTCAACTCCCAGAAT
>JAEANM010021366.1:0-11873 GCA_017656035.1 Myanophis thanlyinensis
GTCTGGATTTTTTTTTCTCATTTTGTCTCTCATAGTTGAGGTCTACCTATGATGCCAATTACAGGCCTCTCTCATCTGTTTAAGTGGGAGAAATTGCACAATTGGTGGCTGACTAAATACTTTTTTGCCCCACTGTATATCACTTGTGGGACGTGAAACATAATTTGGTAGCAATTTTGGGAAAAACTTTTCCCAACTTTGAGTGATACAAGAGCCCCTGGGAGGTAGATCATGCAAACTCCCTCCAAAAGCTTAAATAAAGCATTATCACTGTTTTCACTAGCGCCTTTAACTGGAAATATTAAAGAGTGAATCTGTGAGTCTCTTACGTTTTTTCGCTTTTCATGATGCAGATTCATACTATGCAGCCAAACAAATGGTAAAAAAGATTATTCCACTTAAGGTGGAAAAGGAATTTCCACCTTAAGGAAACAGCAACAGAACAATGAATTTTTTCCCATATAAATACATACAAGAAGAAAACTGTAAGAAGAAAACTAAGATTGGCAGGATAGAAGAAAACTAAGACTGCCAAGAAGCAAACTGGCCTAGAATCTTTTCATTGCAGGGAATTGTCACTTTAAACGCATGAAACTAGTCAAAAGTAATAAGTGTAAATGGTTACATGAGTTGGCTTTGGTATGGGAATATGAGAGACTTTCATGGAACTTAATTTTCAATACAAAAGTTCTCTACTGCAGAATAAAATCAGATCCTTTCAAGATGTGAACATTTTTTGTTTTCGTTAGATAGCCATCTATGATATTTTCCAGAATTACTGTCACTGCAATAGAGGTAAAAACCCAGCCAACCACACTAGGATCAGTTCAGAAATGTCTAAAAAGCAATGTAACATCTAGGTATTTGGAATGTCAGTTTTCACTGTCTTCACTGCTTAGTTCATACACGACAAACTCACTGCTGAAGCAGAAGCATTCTGCTTGGGGAATGGGACAAACTTGAACATGGCTGCCTTAACATGGCCACTTCATCTCAGGGGGCCCGCCATGGCTGACCCAACAGAGATATTCTTACTTGGCTCCACCCACCACTGAAGTTTTTGCGGTACGAAGGCCTTAGCATCTTCACATGTGTTTCTATGTCTGTGTCTGAAAGGGCTGTTGAGAGAACTGGTTTGGAGGGGGTGTTAGGGTGTTAACATCTAACCCTTCACTCAAAACTAGCCAGTCCTTTCCCCCACCCCCACCCCTTGTCTCCCCATGATTGCAAGATTCTCCCTTTAAAGCTCTGCCATTTGATGAAAGTGGGAACCAGCATCAATTGCTTCAGCATTACTCTCCTCATTAATATTTGGAAGTAAACATTGGTGTTGCAGTATTTTGCAGCCATGTGGCGAAGCCAGGTTGGCTTATTATTAAACTTGTCATTATGTCAGTGTGTAGGGAGGGAGAACTTCCTGAAAGGCTGGGAAGGGAAAAATCTTGCCCCTGATTGCCCTCCAGGCTGCTTTTTTCCTCTCCTTGCACGCACACCAAAACAACCATTGTGTCCCCCACCTCCCTAAGGCCCCACTCCTCTCGGTATGTAGATTGGCTACCCTGATGCATGTTTAAATGTCCCAGGCAGCCAATTGTCTGGGGGAAAGTATCCCTCTGTGAAATGCCCTGGATAAAGGGGTGGGGGAAGAGTACTGGCAGACCAGTGGCAAGAAAAGGGCACCAGTGGAGAGCCAGTTAAGTAAGAATGCCCATGTTGGGTCAGCTGCCATGAGGGTTTGAGTTGAAGTGGTCATGTTAAGGCAACTGTGTTCAATTGTCCTAGTCCATTCTAGGTCCTAGGCATGTATACAGATGTAGTTCCCTTTCAGTCTTGTGAGGTAATCCAGAGAAGAAGCACATTCAGAAGTAATATTTCTAACTTTATTGAAAGGTTGTATTAACAAAACCTTGCGAGTCCAAAAACACTTCTCTTCCCACTCACCATTGCAGGTGAATCTCTTCTGAGATTTTTGTTCTGCCTCTGTGCCTTTGGCAGATCCAGATGCCACTTGTCTGACTGTTGCCTAGTCTACAATTTCTCCTCTTGTCTCCCATACATCATAACATTTCTGATGAAGGAAGATCCTTTATCAATTTTCTAAGTTATCACTGAAAGTTCCTCACGACTCCTGACTTGCTAATGTTTTCTTCCAAGTGGAAGAAGACAGAGACAATCAGCTAACCCAGACTTGGTATTAATCAAGTAGGGAAAACTTTGTTGAGAAACTGGAAACATCAGGAACAAGGGGACAAAATACAGAAATTCTTGATCTTAAGGAAAGCTGCACGTGAATGTAGCCAAATACCCATCTTGACTATTATATATATAAAAAACAAGTTAATAAAGAAGGGTTTCATGGCAGGAGAAACTAATGGGACAAGAACTTCCTGATGGGTGAAAATTATTTAAGAAAAAAAAAATACGGAAAGAGACAACTAAAACAATTTTGATGAAGAAAATAAATGGAGGACTCCAGAAGCTCTCTATGATTCTTTCCTTGCAAAACAGAAAAAAAAATATATCCCTCATGAAAGCCCAAAACACATAAAATAGAGGTACACGTCAGCAAGCCAAACTTTTCAAAGGTACATTCTTTGGTGAGCAAAGCAAATTGGCTGCCATTGGTACTGATGAAACTACTCAGGCGTAAGGATGCATAGTAGAGCACAGCATTGAAAGTATAATAAGATTCCACTTACATTTAAGTGCTCTCCTTCCAATTTCAGAAGATTGTAGGCAAAAACATAGAATTAAGGGCTCCATAGAGCCCTTTGAGTGAACAAGATGCATTTTTGTCAAACCTCTCATTTTTATTTTGTTGACCAAGTACATTTCATTACATTTTTGTCAACAGAATGTAATTTTGCACAGATCATTCTGTCAAGAAAAAGGTAGCAACATAAAAATCTTTTGGTCTGCAAAAAGAAATTGCAGATTCAGTTCAATTTTTTTTGTATGTGAAAAGGACAAACTGCACAAACTGGAAATATGATTATTTCCTCTCATATGGTGGAAAAGCCCAAATTACTGATAAAGTAAAAATTCTGTTGCAACACCTTCCTTGAGATAATTTCATTTTTTTTAAATATAAAGCCTTCCCTGAACATTTATGTTTGAATGTGCGTTGGAAATTGAATAACTGTAGAAAGTTATTTTGTACTTACCAGAAGAAGGTGGCTATATTTTAACTGCTTTCCGTGGAGAGTGGTATATCAATGAAAGGTAGAACAATTGGGCACAATTTAAGAAAAGTTGCCTTCAAACAACTGAGCTCCATTGAAAAAAACAAAACAACACATTTGTTGTTAGTTTATCTTTGCCTCTTCCAGAATAAATGTCTTTTTGTGGTGTTAGTCTGAGATCATAGCTGGATATTTTCTTCTGAGAAACTTTACAAAGGTGAAACACTTTCTAGGTCTCAAGTCAACCATGTGATGCCTGAAGATGAAATATTTCTTTTTTAAAATATAACTGCCAGGAAGAACACCAATGATGATGATATTGTACCTCTGAAAAGCAACAGTATCTTACCAACATGCTGAGAGTATTCTTTAGAAAGAAAGGAACTGGGGCAGTGGTGGGCTACAAATAATTCCACAACCAATTTGCCTAGTGCAGTGGCTGAAAATGTGAGTGTGCATGTGTGCATAATCAGCTTCCATTGTGTCTTCCTTGTATGCACACGGCTTCCATGCATGCCAGCAGCTTCTGCGCTTGCACATGGTTTCCACATGTGTGAGTGGCTTCTGTGCATTCATGCAGCTTCCAGAACACTGCGTGGCTTGGCAGCCTTTTGGGCCTTGCTCTGGGTTGCTGCCTGCTCAGCCTCTCCTCCACCTTGGAGATGTAAGTGACTTACAGGACCCAAAGCAGAGGTTCACGGCTGCTAACTTTCACTATGCTGCGCAAGATGCTCTCCCAGTAAGAGCAGCAGTGGAGAGAAACAGCTGTTGGCCCAGAAAGCATGTGGAGCTGTGACTGGCATGTCCCTAACCCCACGCGAAGGGCAAGTGGGCAGCATGCAGGCGGAGGCCCTGGGGAAGGCCAGAGCCAGGGACTAGTGTGTCTCTCAGGCCCTGACCTGAGGCAAATGGTTAGAGGGAGGCCGAAACTCTCTGTATCCACCGTTCAGCCAAGCGCCTTACCTTTATGGGCAGCCGTGATGAGCAGAACTGGCCAGGCTTGGAGGTAAGCTGGGCCGCATGGCTGGCATGGTAGACCGCAGCGAGGGCAGGCAAGCAGGTGAGGCATGGAGGTCATCTGGGCCTGAGCTGCGTGGTCTGGGTGAGTGAGCCAGAGAGTAGCTGGACGTGGGTATGATTCTAACCACTGGCCAAGGCGGGAAAAGTGAGATATATAGGGTGGGGTGGGGCTGGGTGGGGCCAGCCAGTGGTAGGATATGCTGGTTCTCTGAACTGTGCAGAATTGGAACAACCAGTTGTAGCAAACTGGTCCCAATCAGCAGCAGCCCACCTCTGAACTGGGGGAAACAGCCATTTCACTGTAGAGAACATTTGTTTTGCTTTCTACCAGAAAGAAAATCAGACACACAAGATGCAGGGATGTTCTGTGATGACAGTAAGAAACAAAGGAATGATGGACTATGGTAGTCATGATGGTGGTAATGGGAGGGTGGCTTGAAAATTCAGCACTAAAGAAGGAAAAAGAAGGAATGGAGGGTAAATGTGAATGTGGACTAAATGCTCAGATACAGGCAAGGAAGGGTGTTTGTGAATTCACGGTAAGGGCCTTTGAACATTTGCAGATGCAGTAGAGAGAGAAAATAAGTGGGTGGGTTTCTTAGAATAATCTAAAGAGAGATAAAAATGCGGTTGGTGAAATTTATATGAAGGAATCTGTTCAGGGTGATTGGAGGAAATCTCTGGCCTCGTCTCACCAGTTTGTCTTTTAAAGAAGTGGGTGTTTTGTTCAAGGAATATATATTTGAATCGCTCATACCCCTGTAGAAGCTTTTTTGTGTCAGCACGCACTCCATTTTCTTAAAAAGTTAGAATGTGCTGATGACTTCAGAACTGTTTGGAGTCTCTTAATGAAGATTGCACTATTGAAATAAGCAGAACATCATTCTGAATTTATCCTGATACTAGTGTATCTATTTGGCAAAAGTATTAATTTTCTGAGGCAGAATGGCATCCATGAGGAGACTAGATCTGTGGATGAAAGCAGCTTTCCACATGCAAGAGGTACCCAAACATGGGTTGTTCCTCTGAGGACACAGAATTGAGTTTGTTTGTATAGCGCGTGCGTGCGCGCACACACACACACACACACATATCCCCTTCAGAATATTATAGTAGTTGCTCAGATATCTTTTGTTTAGTATTTGTACTGCCTAAGGGAGAAATGTATCTCACTATTTGAACAAAAATGTCTTGGGCTCCAAAAACTTATTTTAAAAGGTCAGTTTTTTTCTTCTTTTTCCAAGAAATTCTTAGGTCCCTTTTGGGCTATGTTTCATTTCACTCTGCTCAAGTTCTCTAATCAACATCTTGCCCAACTGACAGTGCTGGTTTGTTTTTTTTTTCAATGTGAATGCTCAAAAGCAAATGTAAATGGTAAAAATATGTGTTTTGTCACTCAAAATGCAATGATGCCCTCAGTTCTTCAAAACCTGTGCCGCCCGACAAATGTGTGTGCAATAGGCACCATAACTCACTAGTTGACTGAAAACATTGACAATCTGTTTGGAAAGATGCTGCTGGCTGCAATGGGATTTGGCTGCAGTTAAATTAACTGTTTACTCCCTCCCATCTTGTCCTGCTAATCTTCTCAAACTAAAAGCGACTTGCCTTAGGGCATTTTCTCCAACCCAAGGCCACCGGGCCAGAACTGTTAGGGCTCTGGTCACCAGCACCTTTAGCTTTTATAACTTTTGGTTGCGGAAGGTTAGCACCTTAGTGTAAATGCAACACAAGGATAGCCTAACTGGTGCACTCATATTAAGGTCATACCTATCCGGACCATTTTATAAAAGACAAATAAGCATGCAACCTCATCACTTCTTCAGACCTTTCCAAGAGGCAATCTGGGGGGAGGAGCTACTTCAATCACAAAATCTGAAATTCAGAATCATTCTCAAGAGGGAGGTCAACACTGAAAAGATTCGTTGTAGATGCCATCAATTTGTAGTTACGCTTAGAATTTGGGGACACAAATGTGGCTGGCTGCCAACTTCCTTTCCCTGTTTTGAGAAAAATGCCTTTTGTCAGAGTGAAGACCACAGGCTACTGGTCTAAAACAGGACATAAACAAAGAAATACAATACCTTTTATGTTAAGCCTTTGAGAAATGGGGTTGCTTCACTTCAAAGAGATGGTAGAGATAAAGATCTACCTATCTGGGAAGCTCCATTTTTTAGTTGAGGGAGCCAGCATTGTCTGAAGATGCTTCCATGGTCATGTGGCCAGCATGACTACATGCCAAGATGCATGGAACGCTGTTATCTTCCCACCAAAATTGTACATACTTATTCACTTGCATTTGCATGCTTTCAGCTAGGTTGGCAGGAGCTGGGGAAAGTAACAGGAACTCACCCCATTGTGTAGCACTCGGGTCTTGAACTCAGGCTGTCAGCTGACATGCTCAGTGTCTTTAACCTCTGAGCCATTGTGCCCCTGGAGGAGCACTTCACAGTTATTCTCTGTGAAGTGCTTTGCATTACTCTAATCCAGTGGTGGTGAACCTATGGCACACATGCCAAAGGTGGCACGCAGAGTCGTCTCTGTGGGCACGCACGCCATTGCCTCAGCTGAGCTCCAGCATGTTTCTCAATGGCATTTCTCTCCATCGTGTGTAGCTGGTAATCGCATTTCCAGCTTGCTTGCGTGCGTGTTTCATTTTGGGCATAGAGTCTAAGCCTCTCATTCAGGGCTTCCAGTCACTCTGTGGAAGACCTAGGAGATAATGTGCAGCACGTTATACACACATAACAAAACACTTCCAGTTTGCCAATAAGAAATTTAAGCTGAGTTTGTGAGGATTAGTTGGCTTGTGAAGATTGAACAAGAATCTTTGTAAAGATTGTGTGCAAATCTTCGTCAATATGAAGCACTCTTTCAGAGCTTTGCACAACTATGGTTTATACGGTATCAGCAAAGACAATCATTTTAAGCAAAGCCTCCTGTTTACCCAATGGTTAGAACTGTCACACTGTAGAGATCCTGTTCGGGTTGCAGAAAAACATTTTCCTTTGGGACAAATTGGTGTTAGAAATTGCAACTCTTTTATAAGGGATCCCAGACAGATGTCTAAGATCATCAAAAAAGTAGTCATTCTGTCTTTTTTCATGACAACAATTTTTTGCTCTTGAGAGAAAAGGTAGGGAAAAAAATGAAAAAAAAAAAAAGAAGAATGTGCAAACATGAGAGGGCTGTAAGGGGGACACCGGTGTCAGCAGGACCTTCTGCAAAATTGTGTGAGTGGGAGATGATGAGCATCACCCAGCAATTTTCTTGACACAATGCAATGTCCTGCTAAGGCCTTACTTTCTCATGACTACTCATAACTGGACCTTTGTAGAGCAAACAGAATCTGACTTCTGTAGCATGAAGTTTGAAAGTGAATCAGGATACAAAGATCTGGTTTGCTTTTCTCTATTCTACTTTAATTTAATTTAATTTCAAAATTTATATAGCGCCCCCTCTCCCAAGGGACTCGGGGCGGTGCACAGCAGATAAAAAACATACATAGATAATAATCTAAAAAACAATTAAAATGATTATATAAAGCTGACAATTTAAAATCAAATTAGTTTGGTATTAAAATCAACGATTAAAATAAATTGAATTTAAAATTTAAAATTATAACTAATTTAACAAATTAAAATTAACCCTGAGGTGTCAGGCCAGGCTGGCTAGCTGGAAGAGATGGGTTTTCAATGCACATCGGAAAGCTCAGAGGTCAGTAACGGTCCGAATCTCAGGGGGGAGTTCGTTCCATAAGGAGGGCGCAGCCACAGAGAAGGCCCGGACCCTCGGGGCTGTCAGGTGACATCGGCCCAACGGTGGAACCCCAAGGAGGCCTGCCCTGTGGGAGCGCACCGGTTGGTTGGAAGCTGATGGTGGCAACAGGTGGTCCCGTAAGTACTCGGTTCCCAAGCCATGGAGCACTTTAAAGGTGAGTACCAACACCTTGAATTGTACTTTCTTATCTTGGATCAACTTGGGCTTGATATAAAAATCACTGGGAATAAGACTGCTGTGGAAGATGCTGGCTTTGAAGTGTTTTAAAATTGGCTTGTTGCAGAAACCCGAGGGGGGGATAGGGAACAAGCATTTCTTCCAGTCAAATTCTAATGTTTAATTTGTAAAATCAGAAGCCCTGGGAGTTCCTACATTCTTAGAACTTTTATACTTTTCTTAGAAAGTCTATCTGTTATTCCGTAATATGCGGGATTAGATGTAATAATTCAGAAGTGCCCTTCATAAATTAATTTCTGAGCAAGGCTTTTCATCCCTCAGGGCTCCATGTGGCAATTTAGTCAACTTTATTGTAAGATTGAATTAACAGTATCTTGCAAGTCTGAAAGTACATCTCTCTTTCCTTGTTTTTACAGTCCAGGAAGCTAGACAGGTGTCAAGATCCAAAAGGACATTTGTCTATAAGGGGGGTGTTCCATTATATTATGCAGGCCATTTTATACAGCAAAATTTAGAGCCATGTAGATCTTGACACATTTATACGGTTTTTAATTCAAGGTCGCTGAGAGGGTGAAGGGGGAGTTAGAAACGACAACTTCTTATCTTGTTTTCATTCCTTTCAAGTTAATTCTCATGAGAGCCTTTCTTGCTGTTCACATGGGAAGTGTTTTAGAAGTCGTTGGACTCCTTTTTGAAGTGGTTGGACAATAATCAGCATGTAATAATTAATGAGGTGGAACTTTAAGTTTTACTTGGGTGAAGAAATCTCAGAAGCTTTAGATTCGGGATTTCAACAGATCGTATCAGGACAATATTTTCAATAAAATCTTATTACTTTGCTTCTCTGGAATTCTGATTGCATTGATGATGTTGTATGGAACCCTGACAATAGGTTCGTTTGTGGGATATCTGCCATGCCCCACTGCTTCTGTAGTCTAGGATGCCTCTTATCTGGTTGTTGTCTAATCTGCAGCTCTTCCTCCTATCTCCCAAGGTCATTCTCATAGTTCCCTAATTAGGCTGTTTGGAGTGAGAAGGAAAGAGAATATGAAGGCTATTAAACCCACTCCTATTCTCTAAGCAGTTTGCTTAGTTTTCTCCTAACAGTTTGCCAAAGAGTCCGTAACAGAGTCTTCCAAAGTGCTGAATCATTTATGACATTTTAAGATAAAATTTGGTTCTGATCACTGAACCTCTCCCAAGTGACTGAATTGAGGATCTCACCTAGGCAAGTGCATTTACTAAATCACTGGTGTGACAATCTGTCATTGTTTATTTTGAACATGTATGAGGTCACCCATCTCAACCAATGTGACTCTAGACAGAAGGAAGGAAGGAAGGAAGGTAACAAAACCCAACCAAAGTAATACAAAACTGCAATGTACACAATAAAACTGGTGATCCAAACAGCAATGACACCATTATTCAAGTGAGACTGCAGCACATCGTGACCCAAAGGCCTGGGGAAAGAGCCAAATCCTGCCAGTGTTTCTAAAGGCCAACAGTGTCACGGCCAACCATATGTTAGAAAGAAGATTGTTCTGTAAGATAGAGGCAGCCTGCTGAAAAGGCACAACTGCTGGATAGCACATGATGGCATTGTAAGCACAGGGTGGGGGAGTTCTTTCAGAAAAATCAATTTTAAAAAAAGAAAAAACCCATGTCTATATAGAAATGAAATATAAAGTTTCTGTCTTGACTTTTCCTGTAATCAGCAAGTCTTCCCCAACTGCAGTAATCAGAAATTTCGGTTATGTTTGCAAGGGAGAGAATTTCCATTTGTGTTTCTCTTAGCAGTTGTGCATGAGTCTATAATAAACTGCATCTGATAAAACTGTTTAGTGAATGGTAGCAACATAATTAAGCAGTGCTCAAAACTTCAGCATGCGGTGTTGTTGATCAAGTTAGCGTTCCCTCTGGCACATTCATGTTCCAACATAGCTCTGGTATTGTTCCTGACTTGAACTGCCTTTTCATTCTACTTCTGATCTTCCTCTAAGTTCAATTTCTTCCAGTTCAATTTACAATTGTCTTTGAGCTCAGCATGATATCATCCATCTTTTTGAGAGATCTGTCACAATAATTGTCTTCCTTCTATCACTCATAAGATCTCCTACTTCAGCCCTCTTGGTTAGACATTCTTTCCTTTAGAATGCATTACTGAAATTCAAATGGATACATTTCTCGAAGTTGGGGACCTTTAATCTTTCTGAACCACAATTGCAGCAGTCATACAGTATAGCAAGGTGACTAATGATGAAGGATGCTGGGGCTTATTTATTGATCAACTTTGTATCCCAGTGCAATCTCAGAAGTCAGAAAGTAAGAATATACAAAACATTACAAAATATAATAATAGAAGACAATTAAAAACTCAGGTGCAGTGTAACACAACACCATGGTGTCAAACCCCCAAAATCTTCCCTATAAGTTTTTCCCCCCTGAGTGCAGTTGATGATGGGGCAAATGGACCTCCAATGGGAGGGTAGCGGGAGAGAACCTGTCCCATCACTGAAAAATAATGGTGCTTGGCATTGGCTCCCTTGACTTCTTGGAAATGGGGTGGATGGGAGGGACAATTATCTGCTTTTCCCAGCATGATCAAAATGGTTAGGCTAACTCTAGTGGGGAGATATGGCTTAGCAGGCAACTTGGTTCCAAGCTATAAAAGGCTTTATAGGTTAAATTAAGTTAAATTGCACCTGAAAATTAATAGAAAGCCAGTATAAGGCCAACATATCACATGTAATATATCCACACTAGAAAATATGTGTGATTATTTGTGCGCCTACATCTTGCACCAACTGAAACTCCCAGGCGGGTTTTAAAGGCAGCCCTGTTTGGAATGCTTGAAGTGTCTAATCAGGAAGTGATGAAAGCATGAGTCACTGTGGCCAGGTCAACATTTTTATTTATTTATTTATTTAAATTAATTTTTATACTGCCCCCTCTCCCGAAGGACTCGAGGCGGTGTACAGCCATCTAAGAAAACACAAAATGAATAACAGTTTAAAAACAAAATTTAACTAATTTGGGTGGCTGATCACAATGAAAAACCTAATGTGAAAATTAGGAATTTAAAAATTTAAAACGATTAAAAATTAAAATTTAAAACTGATTTAAAAAACCCCAACTAATAGTACTAGGCCAGACCGGCCTGTTGGAACAAATTATTCCAAATATTATTATATTTCCAGTAAAGCTGCAATTGGCATGCCAGCTGAAACTGAGCAAAGTTCCTGAAAAATAATGGCGCTTGGCATTGTCCTTCTTGACTTCTTGGAAATGGGGGGGGGGAGGGGGGACAATCAGCCGCTTTTCCCAGCATGATCAAAATGGTTGGGCTAACTCTAGTGGGGAGTTAGGTTTGGACTCTACTTGGTGATCCAAAAGGAGAGGCAAGTCCAGGAGAACTTTTGAGTTACACACCTGCCAGTTCAGGACGAATGCAATACCATCCAGAGACAAAACAGGGGGTTTAGAGAAACCCCAATGTATAAACAGGGTTTTAGTTTAAGCCACACTCAAATAGTATTTAGGTCCTGGGATACATTTCAACAGCATTTCCAGCCTAGCTTGGTGCTGTGATGTATAGTTGGGTTTCATCTTTCTATTGAAGACATCATAATCCTAAATAACCTACCAGGCGTTGCAGGCATGGCTTCTGTGCCGTGTTTGTGTCAGTAGGTGGCACAGAGAAGCAGGCTAGGTCTA
>JAEANM010021367.1:0-11872 GCA_017656035.1 Myanophis thanlyinensis
TTAATAAAATTTTATTCTTTGGACTTTCGTTCTCTGGAATTCTAATTGCGTTGAGGATGTGGTGTGGAACCCTGACATGAAGGAGACAAATTACTGTACTGCGTGGTAATTCAGGAGTTACTCCCAGGGCCATGCAATAATTCTTCCTCTGGAATTTTTGTCCCTTAGGAAGACAAAAGTCTTCAGTAGGTAACATATTTTATTGCAGACACAAGCAACTGTAGTTACAATGAAACACAACTTCTACCCAATACTGTAGTTATGTTTCTGCTTTTAGAGATATGTATACTCCAAGAGAGCTTATTTTTCTCACTCTTTTGTAACTGCTTGCTTTCCATTTCATATGCTAGCCAGTTGGTGGCATCTGACCTATGTTCACTGAATAGTCATGTCTGGTCCCAGGTTCCTTGTCAGTTCCAGCCCTCTATGTGGAAGGATCCTTGGAAAGATATACATTCTAATAAACATATAATAGGTCAGCTATAGGTTGATGCAATGCATCAATATTATAGAATGGCAGTCCTGAAAGTTCTGCACAGATTGTCTATTGTCTTCCAAATACAACGTAAGATATTGGATTTAACTTATAAAGTCCTAAACAATTTTGATTCTAACTTTCAGAGAATGTACCTTTCCAGTTATGGGCCTGCCTGACCATGAACATTTGATCCTCTGAAGTTTCCCTTCTTTTAAGACTTGCCTGTTAGGCAGACAGGAGAAGTCCTTCATTTCCATATATCTGCGGAGATTCTCCATCATCCAGTCATAATTGTGTTCTGCCGGTTTTCAGGAGTAGCTCAGTAAAATAAAAACAGAATCCCAGTGTTTGCCTCAATAAGCTACATGTGTTTATTCAGCTGAATAAAGATGGGTCCTTCTAAGCAGGCAGGAACCCTGAACAGAAGATGAGACATATATTTATACCTTCTCTTTGCTATCACTTTGTCACACAGAGAAGCTGGCACCCAGGAGATAAGATAAAGAAGTACAGAAATATCCAGGCATACCCTTTTTAGCTTTGGATCATTCCTCAGAGACTTTCTAGGACTTTGAAGGCCCTCTGAGGTAATTGCACCATCTGAACATAAATTCCCTTCAATAATTCTGATATGCACCCATCAGAATTATTGAATTCCTGATCAAAGGTTGTCCCAAAGGTGCTTTTCAACAATTGGATATTCTTAGTCTTTTCTTGAAAATGTTTTGCTTTTCATCCAGAAAGCTTCTTCAGTTCTGACTTGGTTCCACCTCTTTCTGCCTTTAGAAGAACTAAAATGGGTGTCCAACTTTGGCAACCTTAAGACTTGTGAACTTCAACTCCCAAAATTCCCTAGCCAGCAGGAAAATTAATCCTGATCCTAAAAGAAGCATCACTTTAACTAAGCTTTAAATAATAATGGTTTTATTATTCAAGTATTAATGTATTTTTTCATTCTGTTTATTTGTGTAATTTAAAATTATAATCTGTTTTGATTTATCATTTTAAACAGAGAGGACACACACACACACACATATACATCCCATAAGTAAATACAACTGCAACTTTTTAAATTATTTAATCCAGTGATGTTATC
Source organism: Myanophis thanlyinensis (assembly GCA_017656035.1). Lineage (NCBI taxonomy): Eukaryota > Metazoa > Chordata > Lepidosauria > Squamata > Homalopsidae > Myanophis > Myanophis thanlyinensis. The sequence continues at coordinate 1,575 of JAEANM010021367.1, forward strand.
CACAACATTCAGCCATTACCACAGAATTTTAGAAAATGCAGTAAAACGTAAGCATTATAACCTTTTTTCCATTAAAGGAAGATGTCACTTTATGATATACAGTACATAACTCTTCTGACAAAACTATGAAATGATGTAGCAAAAGTTATAATAAAATAACACTGAAAAGTAAAGTATAAGTGACCTTGGAAAAGTTACAAGATTGAAAACCAATTCAGTTTAAAAGTAGAGCACTATCTATAGAGAATGAGACAAATGGAAGCTCAAGAGCTAGAACTAAAAGTAACAAATCTACTGGAAGGTTCACATTTCTGTGCAAAATCAAAATAATTCTTAATTAAATGTTTCATCGAGCAGTGAGGAACAATTGAACAGGATAATTCATTGTTATATACCATTAGCTAAATTTTTCTATAAATATTGCTAAATACCATTAGCTACATTTTGCTATAATCTATATAAAAAGTGCCAGTTACATAGAAGTAACATTATATGTATGTGGATTTTCAGAAGCAAAACCAAAAACTATAGTTCAAGAATTTCTGACATTTCCACTTACGCTCATAATTTGACTTCATTATGGAATCATTACATTGCCTGTGAATAAGGAGGCATAATAAATTAATATGCAATAATGGTGGGACTGATCTCATATGAGGTAGGAAGTTCAGGATAGTTCAAGATAAACAATTTCAGGAAGTTCAGGATAAACAATTTCCACTCTTGATTTTTTAATTTTACAATCCTTCCCACTTTCTGCAGAAATTGGTGTCTAAGTCAGAAACAGGAAATATGTGGTTTTAGAGATGCTGCTTCCATTAGAGTTGCTTGTTAGCATTAGAGAAGATCTTGAGGTCCATTAATTATTGGGACTGTTTAAGATATGTCACTTGTTACATGTTGTACTAAATCTGGGGTCCCCAATATTTTGGACCTTGGGGACCACTAAATTCATAATTTTAAATTGTGTGGACCACTAATATAATGTGCCTAATGAGCAGCTGGGTAAGCATGGTTAGGTAGTCATGTGACTGGGTGGGTGTGGCCAACTCAATGTCACTCATGTTGAGGGGCTGCTGGGGAGCTCTCCAATGGCGGAGCTAGATTTTTAAAATGGGGGTGGCCAGAGGGTGGCAAGGATTTATTGAGAGGGCCAAAGTTATGTTATTAATAATCTTTCTTCTACACAAAGTGGCTTACAGATTCTCAAAATAAAAACGGTTCCCTGTTGCCGTCTTTAGAGGGGTGGCAACAGGGGTGGCAAGGACATTTTTAGAGGTGGCACTGGCCACCCTGGCTACCCCTCTGGCTACGCCCCTGGAACTCTCCCCAGCAGCCTGGTACATCCAGGTAGAGAAGCCACTCCGGGATGACCAATGGTCAGTCACCAGTCCTATGACTACTACAGCTCTGGAATATGGGACTAGCCAGGCACCTTGTGGTCGGGCTGGAAATCTCCGCTGTAAGGTGATGCAACATGCAAAAAGTAGAACTTGGGGCTCAGAGCGGTAAGCTGCCTCTGGGAAGCAATACAGCAGAGAGATGCAGCTAGAATCAATCTTAGCTTTGCTGTCTCTTGCAACTAGGAATCTCAAATACAGCTGAGAATGAACATCTCATTTGTAGCCAGCCCAGATGCTAGCTAGAATTGGTCACCTACAAACTCTTGTCTCTTTAGGAGCCCAGCTGAAGTTTCAGCTACAAGCCAGACCTTCATTCTTGGCACACAGCCTTCCAGGAACCTGACGGTGGCTTGCTGATGCTTCAGTAAGTGGCGTGCTGTGCGCCAAGAATAGGCTGTAGCCAGCCTGAGCGCTAGCTAGAATCGGTCCACTGCAAACTCTTTCAGGAATTTGACAGTAGCTTACCAACATTGGTGGGAAAGTTGGTCCCATATTTCAGAGGCCTGAAGGTGGCTGAGCTTCCCCCCCTGGCCTTGACCAGGCACTTTCTCTCAGGCCTCCCACCTGAAGGCCTCACAGAAGCAGAGAGGCTGGCCTGAAAAGTGGCTATGCCTCTCCCCTAGGTGGCTGTTCATCTAAGTGTGGCAAGCCTGGGATGGATTTCCCTCGCCTACCATTGGCCTTATCTTCCAGTTACAACTCACAAGGTTCGCACCACTCTACTACTATTGCTTGTACTTGGCTGAAGGGTGGGGGCTGGCAGGTGGGTGGGGCAATATGGGTAGCACAGTCTCTTGTTCCCGCATGACCCAGATTGCTTTGGCAGGCCATATCTGCCCTGGGGGCCATGGTTTGAAGATCCCTGATTTAGTTCAATGTAAAAATGAAAAAAATCGTTCTGCGGACCACCAAAATTTTCTCGCGGACCACCAGTGATCCACTAGAAACTTTTGGTGGTCTGCAGACCACCGGTTGGTGACCTCTGCACTAAATTACTGCTTGTAAAAGGCTACATTTGTACAACATATAAACCATGAATTATAAACCATTCATGCAGTAAGCTAATTCAACCATACGGCTTAGCACAAAATGTGAAGCCAATATTTGTGTAACAGAAGGTTCTTAAGCTGATTTCCTCTTATTGTGGAGGAGTACATAGAAAATACTATGATCAATAAAATATTTTTATTCATAAATTTCTTTTTCAGACATAACATTATGTCAGGTTTAAGACCAGTACAAATTCTTAAATAAACATATTGTTCTGGTTAGGAAGGTCTTGCGTATAAGCAACACATTATAGACTGGAAACTTCATGTAGCCAATTGAATTCTATTTTCACTGGATACATTTAACAATTTCATCAGTATTTAGACTACATATTTAATCTCTCATCCATCTACTAACCAAACCAAAACCTGCTTTGTTGCTGAGATCAACTAAAGTTGACTAGAAAGAAGTACAAGTAAACTGATGACCCCCTAACAAGCCTAACCCTAACTCATTGCATGGAAAGGAACAGGAACTCAGAGGATAAATGCTAATGGGCTTCTGGTCAGGGAATAAACCTTAATGCATGACTGACACTGCTGGTCCATGGGATTAGCTTTGATGTGGTAGAATATATACCTTGCAGTCAGTCAGCATGTCCTAAATTTAATATCTGGCATTTTCAGCTAATTGTCAAAATAAGGTACTTGAAATTCTAAAGAGATAGGGCAGCTTAATGTAGATAAAGTTGAGATGAACGTTGAGATGAACTAACAAAAAAGGTTATAAGACAATTCCTGTTTCTAAAAATGCAGCTATTCGCTTAATTTATTAACTTAAACATTGCAATACTGAATCAAATTGAGCCAACACATGATCTAATATCATTTCAAAGCAACACAAATCAGCAGAGCTTCATACAACCAATATGTAGATGCTGTCATCAGGGTAACTAAACATTTTGAAATGCCTCTTTCAATGTGTTCCCAACGGAGAGTTCTTTTACTCCCACAACAGAACAAATTTCTTTGGGGTTTTTTGTGACAGTTGTTCCTGAACAATTGGCATTGATTAACTTCAGTTCCTGCTTGAAAATAGAAGAAACTCAACAATTCTATAGTACATCACAGGAGATGAATATCCAGTCTCTATTTCTGCTCAGTAAAGTGCAGTTTAACACAGTAAAATCACATCTTGCCAGATCTCAAATTGTCTCTTAAAATGTCAAGCAAAACTCTTTCGTTGCAGATGTAAATGCAGGTAAGGAAAGATTGCAGGGTCTTTTCGCCAATAACATTTTTATGAAATAGTAATTTTCCCCCCTCTTAAATTTGTTCCTTGTTTCCTTTTATACCAAAAGGTTAAGCTAATGCCATCCTATTGCTGCACTTCTTGAATTTAAAGACATACTGGCCAATACTGGACATAGGGCCCTGTGCTTCATTGGGGTGTTTTTCTTTAACAAAGGGGTGAACAAAGCTTCCCTATAAAGCTGTTCTATGAATTATGGGGCCCTAACTTTTAACAGAAAAATGAAATATTCATTGCCTCTTTCCTTGCTTTACTTTTCTTCATTATTTGCAAAGGCTGCATACAAGGCTCTTAGGGCTGTCTGAATAATGGAGGACATGATGCTGCAAAACACCCCCTCAGGAAGGAACGTGTTGCTTCCTCATCTCAACAAAAACAAAATCAAAGTCACCTTAACCTGGATATATATAAAATGATATCAAAAAAGTGTATAAAACCAGTCCCAAAGGTGTGTCCCTTTGAAGTACTGCAGAAGCAGCTCCAAACCTGTATGACTGCACAACATTAACTGGGTTTGAGAGCTAAGTTGATTTTTTTCTGGCTCCGCATGGCTAATTTGATGCCAGAGCAAAGCTATTTTTTCCCCCTTTTTGCAATGTTGCAATTCTGCTGACCTTGTTGATGGTTTATTCTCCTCTTGGTAGGAACACTGGGTGTCAAGGCAACCATTATCACAGGGCCTCAGGACCCTTAGTCTGTTGACTGGTGGTAGCATTGTTTCTCCCTCCGTCTTCTTTCCAGCTGCCATAGCAGTTGGCAACTATGGTTACGATGCAGTGCTTGATTACTAAAATGCGGACATGATATTTTTTCATTTGTTGCACCTTTCACGTTGTTCATAGCAACCTTTCTGGGGGAGGGAGGCAGTGGGGAGGCTGGTTGAAAGTATCTGAAAAAGTATACACAACATGGGTGCAGGGAATGGAAGTACTGTGGTGTAGAGGTCTTAGAGCCCTCTACATGTTGCATTACGTGGTTCATTTTAAGTGAGCAAGGATGTTGCATCAATTTATTTTTATTTATTTGTCAAAATTTATATACCGCCCCCTCTCCCGAAGGACTCGGGGTGGTATATAAATGAAGTGCAACTAGCCTAGGAATCCTGTAGCTAGCTATTCCTTCTGTTTTGCATACCAGAGAAGGAATCACAACCTCTGTAAAGGCTCAGCTTCAAGCAATATACTTTAAATTCTGCTTGGTAAGAACAAATGAAAATTCAAGCTGTAATTTTAGGTCTGTTTTTTTTTTTAAATAATGAACTCAAGTAATGAGAATTTTTATGTATTTATTTGTTGTATTTATTGTGGGAAGCAACAACTCCTGAACACTTCTTTTAGCAGATAGATAACACTAAATTTTCCAGTCCAACACATGTGGCAATGCAATGCAATGCAGTATGCTAGAATATTTTAATTTGTTCAGTTACATTCCCTTGAAAGTATTTTTCAGACGGTTACCTATTAATAATCAATAGGAATCAGAATTGTAGTGGATGTGGCTAGAATCAAAAGTGGGTAGTCTCTATTTCTTCTGTGACAATCTTATTCCCCTTATCTAGATAAACTTGAATATCATATTATGACATATGTATGACATATACATGACCTTTGTGTGGCTTAGCATGCTGCATGTATCACACCTTTCCTGGCTTGTTTTGTTTCTGCTTAGTATGACTGCAGCTGTTCCCTGTAAACCCAAACAACAGTATTCATACACCCAAGGGAAGTTTATCTCTTATAAAGCCTACCTCTATTTCATTAAGTATTGTTGGAAGAAATTTCCATCTGGTTCAGTTCCAAGAGGGGAGAAACACATTGGAGTCATGGAGGCTGATTGGAAAGATGGTTTAATGAAGCAGAAGCATCAAGCACATAGTCCTAGTGCAGCTGACCTCACTGAGTTGAGAGAGAGAGAAGTATTTATATCCTCTCTTGGGCTTTGCACTTGAACTTCCTGTTCCTGTGCAGGAATATGTATTCTGTTGGTTATTGTAGGGGTCATAGCTAACTTTGTAGACAGTCTGAGTCCCAGGCTTGGTTGAAGCTTGCTGGGTGATGCAAATTCCAATTGTGGCAGAATGCTTTGCCCTGCCTTTGTTCAGAGCCAGACCTTGCTGCCCACAATAACAGATTACCAAATCTGCATTTCTAAAGCTGCCCCAGCTCAGTATCTGCTTGGGGGTGGGGTGGGGCAGGGAGCTGAGGCTCTGAGTTTCTGTCTCCAAGAGCATGTTTCTCAGTTCCTGATCCAGGGAAATATAATATTCTGCCTTTTTAATATTTCCTAAAACATTTCATTCTTCTAGGAGAGAAGGGTGGGTGGGTGGGGTTGCTAACTTTCTACAGCATGTTTACAATTGCAGAGTCAACCCAACCCAACAGAAACTTCAACAGGAAAAATCTTTTAGCGGTTTCTTAGGGAGACTTGAGCAACTGGCCAAATTATGCGGTTCAGGAGAAAAGGGAAAAGGATGGAAGAAACGGCATATCCGCGATAACGGCTTGCATCTCGGACCCGGGCAGGACGTACTTACTTACATTTTGTGTGCCTGTAGGCCATTCCTTTAAAACATCCTTAAGATCCCTTGAGGTTTCCCCCCCCCTTTCCCTTTGGTGTTTTTTTATTTTTTAAAGATACGGATGCTATCTGTTTATTTTTTAAAAAAGATATAGTTGCCATCGGTGAGAGCAACTGTAATCTCTCTAAAGACCATCCCGACAGCCGGGCGAGGCAAGAATTCCGCCTGTAAGCGAAACAGAGCAGACCTAAGTGGCCCTGGCGCCGGCGCTCCAAGCCGCCCTGTTGCTTTCTCTCTTGGGTGTGGGTGTGTGTGTGGGGGGGGGGGGGAAGGCGGCGAAAAAAGAGCGAGCGGCGGCCGTGCTTTCCTGACGGGGAGGGCTGCTGACTTGCAAGGGGATCGGGACCAGCGAGATCCCGCCCCCGTTTTTTTTCTTTTTGGCGGCGCAATCTCGTGAGGAAGAAAGTGAAAGCCTGGAACGCGGCGGGGAAAGTGGAAGAGAGGAGGCGGAGGTTTTGCGGAGAGAGAGAGAGGGAAGAGAGAGAGAGAGCGAGAGGAAGAGAAGTGGGCGCCGCCTGGTCGCTTCTGCGCGCTCTCGACCGCGGCGGGATAAATGCCGGATTCAGGGCGGCTCGCTTTAGTCGTTGAGCCGAGCGGTGGGAGGACGAGGCGGAGCTGCAGCAGTTTTTTCTCTGGCCGCTTCGACGTGAGGTACGTCTCAAGCGCGGGAGCTTTTCCAGGGATGAGTCTCCGAGGAAAGCGAGTTTCCGAAGCGCGCGCCCTTTTCCCCTCTTCTCCCTTCTTTTGTTTCTTCCACTGGCTTGAGTGGGATTTCTTTCCTCCCTCCGGCTTCCCTATGGGCGGGATTGGCCTGCTTCCTTTGCCTTTTCTTCCTTCCTTCTTTCTTTCTTTCCTTCCCACCCCACCCCTCTCTTGGGGTCTCCCCAAACGCCCCCCAGCGCACTCACCGCTCTTCCTTGCCCGACTGTCCGGGCGCTGGGAGAGAGGCCGGTTGAGATTCTTGCATGCTGGATGACAGCCGTTAAGACTGGTAGCCAGCCAGCAAATGGGCTGAAATGTAATGGTGGGGACAAAATTGAGTTTGCGGAACATAATTCATCTTGGGTTTGAAAAGTTTTGTGTGTGTGTGTGTGTTGTGTGCAGAGAAGTGTGTTTCCGACGTACTTGGTGAGTTAAATTTGCAGTTTTCGAACAAGGCAGTTCACCTCCCTCTGATGGAATAAGAGGGATGTTAGCTACTGCGAGGCTGGTAAGCAAGAAAGCAAGCAGGCAATTCTTAATTTCGGCCAAGGGCCAGCATAAAAGCAAGAATAAAAACCAAAACCAAAGCAGAACCGAAAGGATTTAAACAGCACAGAAAACGTCTATTCTGATTACTTTCTGCTTATGGGTGTAACATACTATTGTTAATTCTAAACTAAAAACACCTAGAATTTGAGCTAAGAATAATCTAAAAATGAATAAAATCCTGGTATTTTTTTTAATTGAGTCTTTGTCCAATCCATAGGCAGAGCTAAATGGCAAGAGTCTGCAAAATATTATTCTTGGAAGTTGTTAGTTCCTGCCTAGATTTAGTAGCTGTAGGACAGAATTTAGCAGCAGCCAAAGAAGTAGATCTGTCTGATCCAAGAAGAGGATTTGCATGTAAAAAGCATCTGTATGGCAGGGGTGTTTGTTATATCAGGGTAAATAAAAGGAGCCCTGGTATCCCTGTAGAAGCTGTATGTATATCCAGCAGCAGCTACATCACAAAGACACAATCAGAAACCATAGGATAATTATTTATATACACATACCTGTCTTCAAGTACTATGAAAGCCTAACATTAAACATTAAATTACTAAGTGATTTAGTGCAATTAGTTCAAGACTTCTTCAACTTGGAAACAAATGTAATTTAAATATCCTCCCAGGTCTGAGTGGAGAAGACCAACTCCTTAAGAAAACCTTTGGATAGCTGATATTGATCTAGTTGTTTTTCTATGTCCAGTGGGATCTGGGTACTCTTAATCTAGGAATATGGAGAACTTCCTCAGAGACTCCATACAATGTAGTTTATCAAGCAGATCCCTTTCTCCATATAGCATTAAAATTATCTGTTAGTATCAGAGAGGTCAAGTCTACAGTAGAAATTTACCTATAATCAGTAGATGAAAAGCTGGATGTTTCTTTCAATCTTATTTACACCAGACTTGTGGAGAACTACATTTGAGACAAGGGGTGAAAAGGGAATGATACTTTGTAGAATTTTAGATAATAGTTTTTGAGTAGATACCATAGAGGGCCTAGCTGAGAACCATTGAGGAACTGAGAGCATTCCTGGCCATATAATAACTTTAAAAGTATCAAGGATTAGTATGGCATCCCTTGATCAATGGAAAATTCTGATATGGTCTAAATGAGCATTTCTCTCATCAGAGACTTGAAAAGTGATTCTAAGGTATTTGAAAATATTGCTTTGCTCAATTTTGTGATCATTTAACAGGTATCTGTAAATACTGGGATGTTTAGCAAATACTAGTTCTTTCTCTTTTTTTACACAATTATTCCTAATTCTTCAATAAACGTTTTTGGCCAGTCCAACAATTTTGTCTTCAAGATGTTTGGTGTACAGTTTGCTGATGATTCTCTAGAAACTAATTGGATGGTCATTCAATTTTCTTCTCACTGTCATAGTGATTATTACTGCTGTGCCCCCAATGTTTTTCACTATTGCAATGAAAAAAGTGACTGATACTGGGCTCTTCCATTCTAAGATAATTTCTGCTATTAGATGATCATTCCTTGGTGTGTTTCCTGGTTTAGGTTGCTAAACTTAATTTTTTAATTTCTGAAGTTGTTACTGGTAGGTATCGGGGAGAAGCATTCAGATCAATTTGATTTGGCTTGCTTTTTCTTTATGTGTTAAGAGAACTAAAATGTGTCTCTTGGATCTTAGCCCAAATTATAAAAGTAGGGTAAAGTGGATGTTTTAATGATAGAATTGCCAGAATAAATTTGAGTTTCTGTCTTGAGTGACTACTATCAGAAAGTTCTGACCATTTCCCTTGTCTACCCACAAAGCAATTGCCTGTAATACCTTCTCTGCATTCTTACATTGTTAATAAGACATGGCTGCAGAATATTCTTGATATTTATTAGAAAGCCCAATCAAGCCTTCTTTTGCTTCCAGGCAATCTAAATCAAGCTAGCAATTTGATTGAAATACCTTTTGGGACTGAGGATGATCCTGGAACATAGATTAGAAATAGATTAGAATAGTGGCAAATAATCGACTCACCAAACTGTTAGTTATAATTTTGTGTGCTGACTCAGATTTTCAGATTTTACTATATGTTTCTTCCTGTTATGATAATCCACTTAATCCAAGAAGAGTGCATTTTATCCCATAGTTACAATGCTTAGGACAAGCAATTTGTCAGGTACCTGCAAGATTAAAATTCCTGGGAAATGATCGCTGTTAGGCCAGCTTAGTATGGAAACGCTCTGTATAAAGTTATTCTAGTTTGTGAAACTCTGTAGTCTATTAGGGAAAATCTCAGTGCTAGTCCTGTGGGAAAATTCTGTGGCATAGTCAGTAGGTGTTGAGCAATTCACCAAGGTTAGATTCAGTTTGTAGAAAACCTAAAGCAAGCAGAGCCTACAGAATCTTTGGACTGATGAATAAGAAGTAGAAGAACTGGAGTCAGTAATTGCTGTCAATGCATCCCATTTGGCAAATGGGAAAATATATTGCTTTATTCAATTGCAACATAAGGTAACATATGAACACAAGCAGTACCATGTTTGATTGAATGGATGGATTGTCTAGTCTATCTGTCTGTTCTCAGAGTGGCCAACCAAGTGCACAAGGAAATCCACAAATCTCCCAGCAAATGGTCTTCAAAGGCAGCAATGGTGACATCAAGGCTTGCTTTCTTATGACTTTCAGGAATTGGTCCAACCTATCCACTCCCTTTCTTTTAAGCCAGCCAGCCTGATAGTTATACATCTCATGGTAGCAGATTCCAAAGTTTGTTTATATGTTTTTTTTATTTATGTATTTTCTTCCAGGAT
>JAEANM010021368.1:0-11872 GCA_017656035.1 Myanophis thanlyinensis
TATTTAGGTTGCTTTGCCCAGGGATTCTGGGATTTGAAGTCCACAAGTCATAAAAGAGCCACAATTGCCCACCCCTGATCTAGAGGATAGTGGGAGGGGGCTCAATGACAGGAGCAATTTCTCCACAACACTTGCCTCTCAGCCATTTGGACCCAGTCCTCATGCCACCCACTTCACTCCATTCCCAGTATTTGAGGACTAGGCAGGTAGGCATAAAGATAAATTTGCCATGGTCCAGGAAAGTAAACAACAAAAGCTATAGGTGAAGAGTGTTTTTCCTTGTCTGCTGAAAGTAGTCCTGGCCCCAGGAAAGAGAAATACATTTTGTTCTGACAAGGACAGCTTGTTCTCAACACAGGAATTACAATGATCTGGTGAAGAGAACTCTGCATAATTTTTAAGGATTGTTCAGGAATCAGGAAGGTTTCAACACAGAAAAATCATACCAAAATTTTTACTTAGTACTCTGAAACAACATATTTCATAGGATATTCTTGAGGGAATGAGAACATGCCATTTTTCCCCCTGAGTTTTTTTCTTGTGCATCTCATTTGTACTTTAAAGTAGATACATAGGTTAGTCATAACAAACTTTATTATTTGTTATTTAATACATCAATTTATATAGCTGCCCATCCTACATGTCATAGAATTGAAACTGATCAAAAAAACAACACAGTAATGAAGGATTGTGATTAGTAAGGAGAAACAGAGATCTTGATTTCTAACTTAATTATCTTCAGCGGGCTTTATGGATGGGTTCAAATAAGTCAAATTATCAGTCATGGCAGCACAATCAATGTTTTTCTCTGTATAGGTAATTTTATATTTTATTTGGTTATATCCCACCTTTATTATTTTTACAAATAAGTCAGGGCAACAATACACCTTCTTCTCCTCTTTTCTCTCCAATAACAACCCTGTGAGGTATGTTGGGCTGAGACAGAAGGACTGGCCCGAGGTCACCCAGCTGGCTTTCATGGTTAAGGCAGGACTTGAGCTCATGCTTGCTTGCTTTCTAATCTGGTGACTTTACCATGAGAACATCCTTCTTAATGACCATAATTGGGATTAGCAGTTGTTAAATGAGTTGTGCCTGCTTTTCATACTTTTTTTTGCCACAGTCATTAAGCAAACTACTGCAGCTGTTAAGTGAATCATGTCATTAAGCGAATCCGGCTTCCCCACTGACTGTCAGAAGCTGATTAGGAAGGTTCCATGTGGTTATCACATGACACTGAAACACTTGCAATTGTCAAAAATACATGCCGGTTGCATGGGGTTGCTGCAATGTCATAAGTGCAAGAACAGGTCATAAGTCAGTGATTGGAGATCAAGGATTACCTGTATGTATATCAGTGTTGTATGCAAGTACAAAAGAGTTGCCTTCAATTGCACTGATACCATGCAGTATCATAACACTTTTGAACTCCTATCCACACCTGCATGCAGATTCTTCTGTTTTCCTTGCCTGTTCATTTTAATACATTTTCTTAATAGAGAAAGAAATATAGATTTGTTTCTTTTCCAAATAAACCACAGAGGCCTTAAGAAACATATTCCTAGATTAGAGATATTTGTGCCTTGTGTTCAACACAATACTGAAGTTTTTACACATACAAAGTTCAGTGTGGCAAATAGTCATGTGTTTTCTACTGGGACATTTCTGATAGACTCATAAGGCTTATAACACTTTTGTGTTCTCTGTAATTTTGCACATAAACATCACTGTTGTTTTTGTTTCATGCTTGTCTCCAGTGGGAAATATCAAAGCTAATAGCTGTTTTTTCCTGAATTGGATTGGAACAGATGTCATTATAACAAGCTTTTAGCCTTTATTTAATTAAAATAGGCATTTATGTTTCATCCTATTCAAAGTGATTTTTTTTGCTACAATAAATAAATTGTACTTACCAGAGAATTGCTCAAAGAATAAATAAACTTATTTGGAATGGAAACACACAGCATTGTGAATTGACTTATTCAAATGATTTTATTAAATTTTCTCTAATTTTGATTCTTGTTACTAAACATTCTTGTATGTAGGTTTGCTAGGTGCAGGGGTGCATCCAAACTAGTTTTTAGGAATGCTTAAAACTAGTTCAAACTCACAGGGAAAAACTAGATGAGAAGCCAGGCATATGGTATTCAGATAAAAGATATCAGTTTCACTGATACTTTTACGCAGGGCGGGGTCACAATGTGGTTAAGGTGTTGGTTTCTAAACCACCCACAACTATGGATGTTCACTGGATGACTTTGAACTAGTCATTCTCTCCCATCCCAAACTACCTTTGACCACAGCTATCACAAGAACACTGAGTCTAGACAGATACCCAGATTATGAACCAGTTCAGAATGATGGAGTTACATCATGTGTGTCCAGAACTAAAGATGGCGTATCTTCTCTATTAGTCTCTGAACCCACAGCCATCTTGTTGAGACTGAGCATAAATGTGTTCTTTCGCATCCAAATTTTCATAATCTTAAGGTGTTGGGATAGCACCTTGACTGCTTCTCCATTTCAGCTATACACAATTATATACTGCACATTATGGTATTTGGCTCCCATGTCAACAAATGATTTCCCCCAGTGGTTTCATGTAGTTAGGAGGGGAGAAAGGTTAAAACATGGTGCCACTGCGCAACAGAGGACCTTGGGACTCAACTGTTTGTTTCTCACTGTCATTGATTGGTAACTACCTTGGAGGAAGGATAAGTAGTGCCCCTTCTCTCCCTCCTTCCATTGGAGATGGTTCAGAATATTACCATGTACTGAAGACAGCCGAAAGAAGGAATAGGAGAGTCAATTCCTTATTCTGTACCTGCCACAGATCATCTAGAAAGAGCTATTAATGGGGGTCTTAGTACTGTTACCCAACCTTAAGCACGACCATTTCCTCCAAAATTGTCTGCAACTGCAGGCCCACCATATGTCCAACAGCCATCTTCAAAATAATTTAAACACTGGTTTCTTGGTTGAAGACTATACCAACCTCACCTCAAGAATGTATTTACCATTGTTGTAACCCAACTTGCTGTTGTTTCTCTGGAGGCTTTTGCAACAAGAAAAACTAGGGATTTATCCATAGTCTGTAGAGTAGATCAGAGCTATAGAGTAGGCTATATATAGACATATAGAATAGACCACACTTTAAGAACCCAGGATCATAAAAAGTCTAACATTTCTTTTATTATAACGCCTATAATAACACAAACTTGAAACTCTGAATGTGTCTTTTTCCTCCCTTGCTTTTTCTTTGGGTGGGGCCTGAGATGCTTTCTAAAGTTAGTTTCTTGGAATGGATTTAAACTATGCTTGTCTGATCATTGTTTTTGCAGGGATCTTTCCACTGTCCTTCTGGCTATTCCTTATGCCCTCTAGCATGTCTCAAAAGCCCCTGTTTGCTTCCTCTGATCTAATAGGCTCTGAGTCACCCTAGTTAACATCTCAAGGCATTTACTGGACTTGCCCCAAACTATCTAATCCTAAAAGAATCTTAGTGATTTTACCTTCCAGATGCACTGCAAACACTAAATAACATCTGTTCTTCTGGCCCATTGTTCCCCCAAAGATTCTGGGTGACTTGAGAAAAGAACCTTGGTGAGCAATTCAAAGATTTAGAAGAGTGTATGGCTGAGTAAAAGATATATGAAGATACAAAGAGTATTTATCTATGCACATCAAGTTTCTCTGCAGGGAACCTAATAACTTTTTTGTGGTTGTAGCAAGCTCTTGAAAGAATAATATGTAAGTACATGCTGAGATCAGGCTGAGATCAAGATTATGGGCAGCAGCCAAAGGCAGAAGAGTTACAAGCAAGCACGGAGTCAAAAATCAAACAATTAGGTTTCAAAAGATGGAATCAGAATTTCATCTGTTTGAAATTGCTTTTTGGAGGTGAGACAAGACATGGCTCAGCAGAATTGCTAAAAAAAAAGAAAGAAAGAAACTAACCCGAAGTACCAACAATCTTGCTAAGACAAAAAAAATGAGCTGCTCTTCTGTCCTTTTTTGTTATGTTCCAGACTGAGTAATCATTTTAGCAAGTTGCAACAGTTTTAATGATGTGACTGCAGTTCAAACAATCAGGAAAGAGCAGATATTGCCTAGTAGCATGCTTGAACTGCCAATTCCAAAGTGAGTTGAAGCTGGAAATTCAAGAATCCCAACACAGAAGTACAGTACATAAAATTCAGTCCGAAGTCATAACTGTAAGGCGCAAGAAGCAGAGTTAGATGTCAGGTCCAAGAAAGGGGAGTGAGGCAACTGCAGACAAACAAGAATTCAAATGCCAGAGAATTCCACAACCATCCAAGTCAGAAATAATGATAATCTAATACTAGAATAATCTAATACCACCAGAGTTATCGTTCATTAAACAGCTGCAAGCAAACAGCCAAGGAATCCACAAAAAACTATATTCTCCTCTTGGGTCAACAAGCTTCAAGTTTGAGAGCAGAACAAGGATACCGAAATATAGATCCAATTTTATAGAACTGTTTCCTGAAGACATTGAGATCTTTGTGGCTACTCCTGAGTAGCTTCAGCTGTGGGTATGGCTTAATTAGGGATTATCCCAACTAGATGAATAGATTACCTTCTGTCTGTCCGTCCTGGTATAGGTGGCCTGCCAGGATTTATCTCTTTATTATCTTAGTTTTCCCTCACCAGTCCTGCTCATTTTCTCCCTGATCTCCCTTGTCTGCTTCAAGTGATTGATTGACTGACGCTTGCAGCTTGTTGTTTCAAGAGGAGACTATAGGTTTTCCATGGAGCCCTTAGTATTTGGTTATTCACTTGGAGAATACCTCTGGTGCTATTAGATGGCAAAATGAGACCAATTAAGACAACCTGCATGATACCGTTGCCCTATATCTCGCCCATACGTGGTTCATCCCAACTGCATGTGCACATTCATCTTGTGCCTCAGCAAATGGAACATCCATTTTTTCCTTATATGTATCTTCTGCTTAAATAAATGGCAATATACTTGCCTCATATGTATCTTCTGCTTAAGTAAATGGCTAATATGGCTGTTCTTAGATGCTAAGCAGAATTGGTCCTCTTTGGTATTTGAAGAGAGGAACCCAGGGCTATTTTCTAGATAGGGAAATAAAAAACAGGAAGGCTGTCAAACTACTTCCATAATACCAGTGGTGGGATTCACGGTGCATGCGCCCATCATCCGTGCTGCCATGTGGCTTCTAAACTGCAAGCTTTGAACTTACTGGAGGCAGCCTAGGTGAGTAGGAAGGCTGTCGAGGCATAGAAAACAGTTGTTCCGTGCGATTCAGCTGAACTACAAAGAAAAAAATGGGGATATAGGACAGAATAGGGCAGGGGTGGGTGAGTGGGGCAAAATGCTCATCGCCACTACCAGTTCATTAGAACCGGTGCGTCCAGGCTGAATACCACCACTGCACAATACTATTGAGAAAACTGCATAAATGCAATTCCCAGGAGCTGAGCTTGATTTAAGAGCATCTTTACCTTTCAGTCTGAAAGCTGCATTGTGAAGCAAACAGAGCTGGGCAGATATGCAAAGCATGTGAACATACTATAAGGATGAAGAACATTGGAAACTTGAATGGCAGATCTGATGAACAATTATAATTTCCAAAAATCGTATCAGAACATCAATTCCATGATCCTTATATTAGCTTGTTCCTTCAGATGTCTTAGAGCTGCAGTTCCAAGAATTTCCAGTTAGAACGTAATTTGAGGTCACAAGGTTGGGGATTTATTCAAAGTCTTGATGTTAAAGGAAGCCTTGTAAGATCATACTGAGGGCCTTTTTAGTTTCCTGTCACCTCTGACAGGGTGCATTGAAATTTCCTCTGAAATTTGAACATTTCTATGTTTGTTTTACCAAATCCAGATGTTCATATATAGCCAATGTTCACAGGGCATCTGGAAACATGATGGAAATTTCAAGGGACACTCAGCAATGTTTTAAACAGTGATTCTTTGGAATGGGTATAAAAATATAAATATGATTTGAAAAATATTTTGAAATCTTTTTAGAGATTCTTTGTTGTAAGTTTCTCAAAAATGACACTTGGCATTCTTTTCAATAGTGCTTTGGTAGAGATTTAGATGTTTTGGTGACAGAATCTATGGTGGGTGTCTTAATTCTTTATTATTTATTGTTTGGTTGTTGTTGTTTTTACAAAACTTTTGCATTAAACCACTGCCCTGACTTGAACTTAGCTTTAAAATCTAATAAGCCAAAATGAGGATGCCGGGTTTTTTTCTTTTGCAAATTGTGTGCTTTTCCCAGACTTCTTTTACAAAGACTGAATTGTTCTAAATGGCTTTTATGTAACTGCTTGCCTGATTATCTCCATAATATTTTGGGAGAGAAGCTGGATAAAGTGGTGATGCAAGAACCCACAGATATTTTAAAGCTTTTTTTTTTTTTTTGGTATACAGACTTTGTGGGAGCAAAACAAAACAGCAAAATGGTTTGAACTTGTCTTTAATTAGTACATTGATTCAAACAAATTTTCCATGTTCATTGTTGAAGAGCTCCATCATTTATCTAGACTTTCCCAACTTAGTGTGATCCAGATTCAATATGTTGAACTTGAATCCCATAATGTCCAGACCATAATGCCCATAATGATGTTTCCTGACAATTATGGAAGCTGAAGTCCAACACATCTGGCAAACAAGGGACCATGGAAGGCTATTTGTGAAAGCTGAAAAAGATAAAATCTCCTTCAAATTGAACTCAATTCTTGGTGACATCATTATGTCACTTTCTTGACAGAATCTAAAAGGGATTTAACTCTGTCTTCCATGATGTTTTTCAATTTCTCATTTTAATTAAGCTCTAATATTCCCTGGAAATCTATTCAAATGCCAATCAGGCATGATTATGTCTACCTTTCAAGGTCAGCCAAGAATGAATGGCCATATCTCACACTCAAAGCACAAACATAAAAACTTTAGTGGTGTGAAATAGTAGGCCCGATTGTATTATTTAAAAAACAACAACACCCTGGCTCCTACTCTACTCCTACTTGTTGTTTGAAGAAAACTAGTAATTTCCCAGAATCATGCAGATGAGATATAGAGCCGTATCAGCTTATTAAATAAACGTCACTTGAATTGTACTAATACTTTTGCAACTGAGCTGAAGAGTGATATTCGTAGTCAATACATTAAAAATGGAAAATCTTTAGCATCTTCAGCCATGGAGCCCTTTCAGCTGAAAAACACAGTATGATATATAATTAGAATAAGCAGCCACAGGTAGTTTTCAGCTTATGACTAACACTGAGGTCAGAATTTCCGTTGCTAAGCATGGCAGTTGTGAAGTGCTTTGCACCTGATTTTATGCTTTTTTTTGCCATGGTTGTTAAATGGATTACTATAGTGTTAAGTGAAACACTATACTCCTGCATAGTAGAAAGCATCCTGATGGGCAACATCACTACCTGGTTCGGAAACAGCACCATGCAGGACAGGCAAGCCCTACAGAGGGTGGTGCGCATAGCAGAGTGCATCACCCGTACCAAGCTCCCTGAACTGCACTCCATCTACAACAAACGATGCGAGACTACAGCCAGGAAGATAATGAAGGACCCCAGCCACCCCAACAATGGACTGTTCGCTATGATGCAGTCAGGAAAGCGCCTCCACTCCCTGAAAGACAACACAGAGAGACTAAGGAGAAGCTACTTCCCACAGGCAGTACGGACCCTAAACTATAAACCATAACAATCAGGACTAACAGTACTCCCATAATCAACCTCACTCCTAACTTATTCTCCTACCCTGTCTAGACTATTCTCTTGCTCTACTACTATGGTCGCAAACAGTCGCATACACGTTTCACTGCATTCTCGTACCATGTATGACTATGTATGTGAAGAATAAAATTTGATTTGCTTTGATTTGAGCATATGGTCATTAAATGAATCCAGTTCTCCCATTGACTTCGCTTGTCTGAATTTGTCTGGAAAAGTCACAAATAATGATCAGAGGACCCTGGGATATTGCAACCATCATAAGTGCATGCTGGTTGCCTAAATTTTGATGATGTGACCCTGGGGACGCTGTGATGGTTGTAAGTACATGGATCAGTGATAAGTCACTTTTTTCAACACTGCTGTGAACTTGAAATGGTCACTAAACGAATGGGTGTAAATCAAGTGTAATTGAAGAAACACATCTGCCATTGTCGGTTTTGAAAATCTTCCAATGAATCTACTTCCGAGATCAAGTAGGAGATAATCTCATAGGGTTTCTGAGTTCAACATATGCCAGTCGAAGCCTCATTCCTAACAATGAACATATAGTAAATGCCAATGTGATTGCAGACAAAATGGCACCATCTGCATACCAGAGGCAGGCATCCACCAGTTGAATAGAACCACAAGATTTGCAGATGTCCCAAAATTACTAAGGGGAAAACCAGAAAACCAGCATGCAATGGCATCACTCAGTAACCCCAGATAAAGTCACAGTCAGAAAAAGGAAAGGAGATTATGGAACGGGGGCAGAATGGAATGCTTTGCTGGAAGAGTGGTTGTCCAGAACCCCCTAAAAGGAGCTCTCCTGTTAGGAAATGCTTGGAGACCCACTTGAGAGTTATTTATTCCAAGTCCTTTAGAATAAAGGCCATTATAAGCATTAGCTCTTCCTATAGCATTTTTTCTGGCAGCCAAGCCACAAGATTCCCACATTGCAACGCACAAAAACACAGGCAAAGAAAAAGTACAAGATGCTTCTTTTTTAATGTGTGTAAATTCCCAAACAAAGACAGTAAACATCTCGAGAGGAATGTTGCAATCTCATTCTGAACTGTTTGTGCTTTCTGCAGGAGGGAAAAAAAATGAATATAAGAAGTTGATTGGCTTTTATTTTGCAGTTTATTCTCTTCTGAAGGTTTGGGCTTTGTAAGGGGCAATCTTTCTCTTCGGGTACATGTCCTGCTATCTAGTCAATGCGCTGATGGGTTACAACCTGTTTTCAGCAGCTGACCCAGACATAACATCAGTGTTTCCTGATTAGATTGATACGGGTTTCTGTTATTTGCTTTTTTTGCACTCTGAGAAACAATTCTTTTTTGTTGTTGTACGGTAAACAGCATTGCAAGGCCCATATTAAATCATAATTATTTACTGGGCTGTTCGTGCACCTTTGTCCCTGAGGAGCGCGGTGACGTGAATTTACAGGAAGATCAGGGTATTTCTCACCAACAGCTTCCTGTTATTGATATGCCTTTGTTTAGTTGTGATCTTACTTTTAGCCTTTCAGATTCTCAAGGGAAAAATAAAGCAGCACATTCCATAACACTGGACACTGGAGAGTTGGGTGTCTAACAAAATACTTTAAATTCTGGGCAATGGATTCCATACTATATTATGTCAAAGTTTAAAAATAAACTAGATTTTTTTAAAAAAAGAATATTATTAGTTCAAATTACATTGTTTGGAGTAGCTGCAGTAAAGCGACTGGGAGTGCTTTGGTTGTAAACATCGCTGCACTGACCTAAAACTCGGTTCTTTGGAAGTACATGGCACAGCCAGCTGAATATTTTGGTCAACCAAAATCTGAATCAACAGCAGAGCAATAGCTGTACAAATAAATTCCTTCATGTGACTCTAAAACTGCTCGTGCCGGCCAAGCAAACATTGAGATATCCGCCACACTGGCCATTAAGGAAGGCACCAATCAGTGCATTAGGATGTCTGACATATTTGTGACCGTACCAAACCTCTGCACACATATCAGCTTGCGAGCAATGCACACCCTGAAAAGACATTGCAGTTCTCAGCACAAATACAGGGAATTTCTACATAAAATCTTGATTCTAGCTAGGAAAAAAAGATATCTTCACCTAGAAAACATGTTTAACAAAGCAGGTTTTGTTTTTTGCACAAATTAACCTAATACTGATTCCTCTGCATATTCACCTATTTTGTTAATGAGTTTAAAAGAGAAATTGATGAGGCATTCTTGAAGTTATAGTCTGAAGAACAGTCTCTGTACCTCTTTGCTGGTGCATGTCAATTCCTGATGTCCTACCCTAGTTATACCACAATTATCAGGGAGAGAGATAAAGCCCAGACCAGGACAAGTTCCTACGTGGTATAAATACTGAATTGTATTCTCATTGGTAAAGGAACAATAGAGAACACTAATATGTGGTGCGTTGTTCTCCCTAGTAGAAATATTGTATTTGTATTTGTCACCATCGTTGTTGTTAGTTGCGAAGTTGTGTCTGACCCATTGGGACCCCATGGACAATGTTACTCCAGGCCTTCTTGTCTTCTACCATCTCTCAGAGTCCATTTAAACTCACGCCGATTGCTTCAGTGACTCCATCCAGCCGCCTCATTCTCTGCCGTACTCTTCTTCTTTTGTCTTCCACCATCCCTAACATTAGGCTCTTCTCCAGTGAGTCTTTGTCATCATAAGGTGTTTATTAATGACAATCCCATCTCCCCCCTGTGTATTCCAAGGGCAGAAAGATATTGATACTGTGTGATGCTCTCTATCTGCCTGTTCAATCTAAATAGGTCAGTCGGATTTTCTGTACTTTTGGACAATTGGTAACAGCAACTGCTCTTCAGATTGGCGAGAATTATAAAAGCTGGGTTGGTTTTGACATTTTTCTACCTTAGAACCTGTTTAAGGTTAATTGCCTCTGCTTTGTGGACAAGATCACATTATCTCTGAGATTTTTCTGTAAAATAATTTGAGGAGCAAAGATGAGGCAGTCTGGGCTCTCAAACACAAAGGATGGTAAAAAAAAATCAGTTCACTGATATCTATTATCTACACATGGAACATATGTACATGCTATATTTATACTGCTTTGGTAACCTTACATACACATTCTTTTATTCTTGCCCCTCCACTGGAGGGACACTCCCCGTTATTAAAAATGATATCTTTGGATGTATTCATTTGCAACTTCACTGCTTTTGAGGAGACTCCTCTTTAGTTTGCTAGATCAGGAATGTCCAACCTTGGCAGACTTTAACTCCCAGAAATCCCAATATTTCCTAGCCAGCAATGGTTGTTGCATGGTTGACTGGGGAATTCTGGATGTTGAAGTCTACAAGTCTTAAAGTTGCCAAGGTTCGATACCCTTGTGCTAGATGGAGCTTTTGACCTCTACCCCAAAATGCTATCCTAAAAGGCTCTTTGAGTATGACTGATCTTTCATGTTCCCAGCATCTTGTTCATTGTAATGGATTAGGGAATGAATAAGGCAGTGTCCATAATAAGGCAGTGCCTATAATAGTTGAAAATTCTTTATCAGGGTTACAGCCTTAGGTCACAATGTTCACGTCTATCAACTGTTACATTGCTTATCTCCTTCACTGGGAAAGTTATTCACTGGTCCTTTGGCACCATTCTGTCTGAAAGTTGCATTGTTTCCATCAACTGAGGATAAGTTGTAATTTTCCTGAAAAGAGCAGTTTCCTTTTTTATATAGAAAAAGTTTCACCCAGCCTTCTATTAATCCCAAAAGCTTTAAAAGAAAAGACTTCATTCAGCATGCTCTTAAAAATTGCAAACAATATGAAAAGACACAACAAAATCCACAGGTTTATCAGGATTGAAAAACACTATATAATTTCGCCTTTCTCTCTCTTATTTTTTCCTTGTCCCTCTCCCCCTCTCCTTCTCCCTCTCTTTCTCTCTCTCTTCTTATTAAGAGAAGTAATGCTGGCTGTCACTGAAAATGTAAAAGTAATAAGTACAGTGGTACCTCTAGATAAGAATGCTTCATGTTAAGAAAAATCCAAGATACAAAGGGTCTCTCGAACACTATTTTGCTTCAGGATAAGAAGAAATTCCAAGATACAAAAACACAATCCTTGTCGGCCTGAGGGGGGAGCCAAAA
>JAEANM010021369.1:0-11872 GCA_017656035.1 Myanophis thanlyinensis
TTTGTACTTCTTTGTTTTTTATTGGCTGTTAACCGCCCCGAGTCCTTAGGGAGAGTGGGGCGGTATATAAATCCAATTAATAAATAATAAATAAATAAATAAGGTATGGCTGGTCTAGAGAAAAGGACTAAGGATGCTGTGATAGAAGTATTCCAGTATTTGAGAAGCTGCCACAAAGAAGAGGGGAGGGGGTCAAATCGTTTTCTAAAGCACCAGAAGGCAAGACAAGAAGCAATGGATGGAAATTAATTAACAAGAGAAGTAACCTTGAATTAAGGAGAAACTTCCTAACAAGACAATTAACTAGTGGTACGATTAATTGTGGGTGCTTCATCACTGGAAGTTTTTAAAAAGAGACTGGACAGCCACTTGTCTGAAATGGTATAGGGTCTCCTGCTTGAGCAAGGGGTTGGACTAGAAGACCTCCAAGGTCCCCTAAAGCTCTATCCTGAATTGAAAGGGAGAAGTATGGTTTAGGCATCATAAAAGGATTGAGGAGGAGCAGGCAAGCTCCTTTCTCACCAATTCTGGCAATTCTCACCAGCCCTGGCACCTTTTAGCTGGGTTCTCATACAAACTCAATCATTTGCATTTCCTGCCCATTTGTTTGGTTTCTCCACAGGGTCCTCTGTTCTTCCCAGTGAATGTAAAATGATCCCCCTCCCCATAAGACAAAATGGAAACATTTGGCAAGAAATGAGATATCTTGTTTGTAGCTGGCCGACAGCAGAACAGCCGAAAGATGCCAACTATTCGAAAGGCCTGGAATTTTGAGGTTAAACAATAAGTCACATTCCTACTGCTACTTTACGGCTTGAATTTCACATGCTTCATCTGAAGTGCGAATGGCACAACTGGACACTTTATTTCCCTTGGCTACAGCGTTTGAAATACTCGTTTCAACTTTTGTTCCCATTGCTACACCTTGTTCCTGAGCTGTACAAGCTACACATGGTGACTATAATTCAATGCTCTAATCAGTCCTGGATCTGTTGAATCTCCCTTTTGTTGGTTGACTTAGAGTTGTTATCATCTTCCTCTTCAAAATATTTGTCCTGCTTGGTTGTACTTCCACTTTTTGTGTTGTGTTTTCCCTAGTTCACACAGCAAAGCTATCCGTGTGCGGTACAATGACAGTTTTGTTCTCCAGCCAATTTGTTGTAGAGCCTGACATAGTTTTAGTGGCTGAGAATGACAGATTCAATGTCAACAAATTGTTTTCCATGCTCCAGGAAGAGCAAGAACCTGAATTTCTCCACTTCTAATTAGCATTTTAATGACTACGTCATGCTGGCTCCCAATGTTTGCCTAGAGCACTAATATTTGATTGATTGATTGATTGATTGATTGATTATGCCCATTAAGTTACACAAATAGTCTTTTTTTAGAATGACCTTCCCCCAACTTGGCCCTTCAAGTCTTCCAAGGGTGGGCTCATGGCAACATAATCAAGTCAACCCTGCACACAACCATGTAGAAATTAGTGCAAAATAGAAAAAAATGTTTAGAAAGCAAAACAAGTTGATGTAACACTTGACATAAAAGATTTTAGGCAATCTATTAGAAATAATGGATATGGGGAGGAGAAGTAGTAAAGGATATTAACATAGGGCTAAACTATTTTCTTTTACTTTTTAAAAAATAAAACACCATCTGTCTTATTTAAACTAAAGTAAATTAGAGTTAAACAATCAGAAAAGTAGTGGGTTTCTATAAATATGAGACTAGTCCTTGTCCCCTGATAGATACAACTCACTGAAAAGTCAAACAATTCATCTGAAGAATGCAAACCATGTAAAATGAAAATATAAACAGAGCATTGGGCCAGGATGCAAAAATAATGGGTGGAACATACAAAATAAATGGTACTAGAAGTGGAGGGAGAAAGAAAGAAAGAAAGAAAGAAAGATAGATTACAGGGACAAATGACCAAACTTGCCTGTTTGCTTCAAGCAATGATAAAAATAAATTTCAGTGTTTAAAAGGAGAATTATTTGATTTACAAAAAGAATTATTTTGCTTTATTTGATTTGATAATGTATGATACTGGAAACTTTTAAGCCAATCATCTGAGACTTTTCTTGGAATGGATTGTTGATTTTTTGTCAGAATGTTGGGTGCCTATAAATAATAAATATAATTATCCAATCACAACGTTATCTTTGCGAGTATAATTGTAGCACATTCGCTTAATAATCTTTAATTGAAGGCATTTCTGTGGAAAATTCTATGTGTTAAGTCAGTTATTAATTATTATAATTATTATAATCAGTTTTCCTTTGTAATAAATGGCCAGTATGCATTGGATCTTTCATATATTCAGCTGAATGCTTTTATGTTTTATTTTGCTTCTATTAAAGCTTCAGACTTATTGAAGTTACGTGCATTTCATACTGGTTGCATGTGGAGGTATTTACTTTGGCTCTTGAAGCATCACGTTTTTTAAATGAGAGGAAATAGCTATGTGCCTACTAAACTGCTAACCCTAATGGGAACGCATTTAATCTTTAGAATAGCTTACCTGCAAATATGCCATTAAACACCAGCAACAAAAACAAAGAATTTTTTTTTGTGCCTAGGAACTTAAAAGTGATGCACTATTTTAAACTTATGCCTACATATGCACATACTTATTGTCTTCCAACTGTAGAGAAAAAAAAGACAGCTTCATATGATATAAAGGCTTGTATGTGTGAAAGATGCTGCTTCTTTAACAGCTGTTCCTAAATATGCAGCCATTTTGTTCATGAATTACCAAAGGTCTTAAGTGTCAAGGAATCTGCTCTATCAGTTCTGCTTATGCAACTAAATCAGAATAAACCAAATGGACAAAATATATACTGTATGGACAAAATATATGAAATTTATTAGGACATACAGTCAGAAGGAAATCTCTTCAATACCATGTATATAGGATTCATCCTTAATAGAATAAATTGATTATGTGCGACGAAGTTGGAGTTGATTCTTACTGACCATATCTATACATTTCCAGGATGCTCTATCTCCAGTCAAGCCCTATGGATCTTCCAACAATGCACCCATTTTGTTCATGAAGCATCAAGTGTCTTAAGTGTCAATGAATCTACTCTATCACTTCTGCTTATACTACTAAATCAGATTAAACCAAATGGACTAATATATGATCATCATCATCATCAAGTCAATCCACCATCCTCTTCTCATTCCTTCCACACACACACACCAACATTATAGATTTTCCAAGAGACAACCTTAATTTAACAGTATTGCAATAAGGATTATGATAATTTCCAAGTGGCTATTTGCATAGTGTTTCTTAATAAATAAAGTATGTCACCCTTAGTCTCATCCATGCTATATGCCACATTCCTTGCACACAGCCATCCGCAGTGGGAAACCAAAATGGCATTTATGATCTCTCCTGTACAGAGGGGCAGAGCTTCAATTAACAACTGCACTTGCCATTGTGGCCCCTTGGTCTCCCCTTTGGGGGATCTCTGTCCCTGCTAATGGCAAGGGCAGAACCAGCCAACCACTGCATGTTTGGGCCAGTATGCCCCAAGAGCAACCAAAACCTAATTTTATCTCCCTGTAACTCAGTGCAAGCTTGGATCTCAAACGTCAAGCTGTGTTGTAAGCAAACATACTATTGTGCACTTCCCACCAACTAAGATATAAATACTGTGTATTGACCTGCATTTGAGATGCATTCTTACCCCAGAAAGGAACAAAAGCGATGGGCACGTATATATGTAGGGTTAAGGATAGTAGCTATCTAATGTTACTATCAATAATGATAACTTTCTTAACCCGCTCATTCAGTTCTTTTCTTGAATCTATTAATAAATATTCCTTCCTATATGAAAATTGCCCTAATGAATATTGTAATCATTAGAGCTGCTAATAATTATCCTTCCCTCAAATACTGTTCCTCTTTCCATAGGATCCAATTCAGCATCCATGGCCATCGCCTTCCTTAACATAAAACCATCAATAAACAGGATGAAGGTGCATGTAGAACAAAGGAATTTCCAGAGCAATAACCAAACAGGACTAAAAGATCTAACCATAATAGTGTTACATTTGCTAATAAGGAAGTTATAGAGGTCTTTCTAATAGCACCATCTTGTGATTCCTCAGAAGACTACAGCTTGTCTTCTACGCATTGCAACCATACTTAGAAATAGTTTGTTTTTAATATAACAAGATTTATAGAAGTAGTTCATAATTATTCTTTAACTTGTTCATTTTATTTTATTTTTGAGTACATCTCAATTGTGGATATGTAGCAGAATTCTTTTAATGCACCATAGTAACAGTTTCAGCTTTTCCCCCTGACAGTTACAGCATAGTGGTATTGATCTCTGAACTGATCTTGTCTTGGCAATCTTTTTCTATCAGATTAGAGGAAGACCAGTGGAAGCTAAATGAAGTACAACAAAAGAGTATAACTCAGGATTATGTAAACTGTTTGGTACGGGGCTATTAATGTAAAGAATTCAAAAAGGGAACTGGAGAAACTCCTAAACATTGTCAGTTCTTCAGCATAGACCAGATGAAGAAATCAAAGTTACAGATGCTAATATAATTTTTATTGTAGGGTTACAGTAACTGCATCTTCCAAATCAGGATGTCCTTCCCCTTCCCTGTCTTTCCCCTAAAGAGAACAAAGGAAGATCAAATCCAAGATATTTTCTCAAATGACATTTCTGTTTTGGACTCAGAATTCCCTTACCTCAGTATTCTCTCTCTTACATGGTTCTTTCTCCTTTTTCCCAAAGTTATTCCTTCTGCCCATTACAAGGATTGGCCTGTAAGCAGAAGTGAAATTCAGCAGGTTCTAGCAGGTTTGCTAGAACTAGTAGTAAATTTTCTAAGCAGTTCGGAGAACCAGTTGTTAGAAGAAATCTTTTGTTTTTTCCCACTTTACATGGTTAATACTGTAAGGAAGGCAGGAAAAATCATTCTGGTGTTGTTTCTAGCCTAATCTTTATTGCCCTGTTTACTGCCCACCCAGTCACTTGACCTCCCCAGCCTTGCCCACCAAGCCACGCCCACAGAACCGGTAATAAAATATTTTGAATTTCACCACTGCCTGTAAGGGCTTTGGAACCTCGATAATGGTGTGAATTAATTAGTCAGACAGCACATCCTCAATAACAACTGGCGGGGAAGAATGACACAGATTATACCCCCGGTAAACTTCCTGGATAATTTTCATCAGACCCTGAGTTACACAAATGCATACATTACTGAGCAATGCCTATTTCACAGCTATCTAAACACTCCAGTGATAATATTATTCCAATGACAGAGATACCCTGCCCTAAATACCCATTGTTTATCATCTGAAACAGTAATCAAACACATTAAGTTGGTAAACAATACATTTGTGCCCCCAATTCAGTCATTTTGCTTTTAAAAAAACTCCCAACCCTATTGATTTGGCAATCTCCCCCCTCTCCCCAAGAATGTAATTATTATAATTATTTAAATATCTGGAGACATAAAGTTCAGCAACAGATGAGCTACTTTGTGGAGAATATTGCACAGTCCAGTTGCCACAGTCAAGGATGTCTAGATACAGGCTAGTATTCATAATTTTGTTATTAAACAACACAATACCATATGCATTTGTTTTATTGCATTGATGATTTGCCTTTCCAAGCATTCCTAAGAATCTCCTCTAATTGTATTTTCCCAAATAAGAAGTATGTGGAACATATGGGCTGGGAGAGAGGCACTGCCTCATTTTGTGAATTTTTCAGTAGGAAATTAAACTTGGGTGTTACCTGCCCAGGTGAAACACTTTATGTAGTTTATAAGCTATACTACATGAACCCCACACTATACTGCACTGCAAATATGCATCTGTGTATTTACCTAGGAATTTGGCTGCAAATAGAAAGTAGTTTTAACCTTGAATAGTAAGAGGCATCCTTATAAGAATAGAAAATAACAGACATGTCTCTTATATCTCTCTCTTCTATCATTGTGGTTTGCAACTGAGTATTTATTGTAATATACCAAACTAAAACAAACAAACATATCAGAAATCTTCCAAACATTGGCAACTGCTTTATCTTATATCCTACCAGCAGTCCCAACTCTGCTGACCTGGTACTGGCTGTTCAAAATTTCAATAGATATTCTTTTCATTCCTTTACAGAGTTTGACACCAGAATTTCTGTGTACCAAGAAAATGTATGCATTTTATCAACCCACTTGTGGGTTTTCCTCTGAAGCAGAGTCAATAACAGGATACCTAGATGTCAGTACTGATTGTCTAAAAAATATCCTGTTTGTCTTTATTTCCCTACTCAATGGCCATTTCCCCAGACCTGGTTCAAAGCATCACCCATCCCTTGTTTTGTCAACAAAAAACATTGCTGTCATAACACTGGCTGTCTGCATTACAAGGCCCTATCTTGTTGATGGTTTATCTGCTGTGGGCTTACCTACCTTAGTGCCTTGCCCTAATCTCTGGGTAGACCAGTCACCATAAGCACGATGACAGGTGTTTCTATTAGCTATGCAGCCATCCCTCTTCAGCATGTCACCAGCAGTTTGAAAAACATCCACAATTGGTGCACTGCAGCATGAATTGGGTGGATCTGACATATTATTATGCAATTTCATAACCAGGTATCTGCTTGTTTTTTCTAGGCTGATTATCTGACCCACCCTAGGGATGTCTTGCGAAAATAATGTTAAGTGAAGAAATGCATGGGAGGTTGGCTTCCAGTCACAAATGTGTGTCAAATGAAAATTCAAACTAATTTCCATGTAAACTAAGCAGTGAAACAGGCTATAATATATTCAGCTATAGTTGCATATTTATAGGAAGAAACAGCCAGAACAAAATTAGCCTTTAGAAAGGAAGGAGACAGAGCTGTATGCCATCACGACTATGTAACTAAGTAACTAAATCCTGCAGGTGGATTACTGAGTAACACTATCTCTTAATTTCACCAGGGGAATCAAATCAGTGGCTAAAGGCAAGGAAAATTGACAAATAATCAACAAATGTCCAATCTGTCCTTTCTTATTTTCAGAATGTTGCATTCATTTTGATATCATTTCATAGTTGCACAATCGCCTTCTCATTCCCCTTTCCCCCTTCCGTCTTCTCCCTTCCTCCTTCTCCCTCTTCTTCCTTCTTCCTTCCCTACCTTCATTATCAATGCTGCAGATTTTACACACCTTGAAAGCAATCAAATTTTCAGAAGTAGTAGGCAAGCATGAACACAAGAGTAGATATTGCTTATTTTCTGTTGAAGCTGAAACATTTTGATGTCGACATTAAATTTGCAAATAATGAAATCCGTCTAGATCAAATGTTTCTTCTTAGGACCCCTGGAGGATCCTTCAAGACTCTATCAAGGGGCCAAGAAATTAAAATGATATGCCAGCCTATGCTGAGAAATGATACAATCTTAATATTCCATCAAATAATTATAACACACAATATTGACACCAACCAGGGAAGGTTTTGAATGAGCAGAAGAAAAATATACAGGAAAAGGTCGCCTAATCCTTTCTCCTTCTTCTATTTTTCATTTAAAAGTTGATCCCTGAGAACTTTTCCCTGCTTCAAGAGGATAAATAGATAATAAATATAGATCAAGTTTAATGGACTAAAAGAGAAAGCACTAACCTGCTGCACTTCCATTCTGTGTCTTTAATCCAATATTTTATGTTAAAAATGATGCTGAGTGGAGGAAGGAATTCTGGAAACCTGTTTAAATGAGCAGATTTTTAAAAGTTCACAGGTTGGATATGTGGACATATATGTCCGTTAGATGGCAGCCTTGTTCTACGAATGGAGTAACCAAATTAACCTTGCATGTTAATACTCTGTGGCATTTTCATTTGAATGTTTGCTTACTGTGATATATTACAATTTAAAGCTTAAACTATTTCTAATTGCCTTTTTCACCAAATCAGATGCAAATCTGTTGTAAATCTGATTGTACTTTGCTAGATAGCCTCTAGCAAAATGCAGAGTTTTTCTCAGAAAAAAGGGAAATGAAATGGAAGGTTGTATCCTGAGATATATTTTATACAAAATACTGTGTTACAAAGAATATTGTATGATTTAATAATGAATAAGTTATCTTTAGAGGTTTATATAATTTCAAAATATTTAAAATTATGGTCGCGTAACCATTTCACTGCATATCATGCCATGTATGACTGTGTATGTGACCAATAAATTTGAATTTGAATTTGAAAAATTCCCTCTTTATCTCTCTACCTTGAGTATCAAAGCCAGGCTGTTCTGTTATTCCAGTTGTAATGATTGCTCCAAAATCCTAGAAACATATTTTTCTTAGCAAAGCTCATATATTTAGAGTTTGATGTTGAAATCGTCTTGTGTGCCTGTGGGAATGTTACTGATTGAGAATCTAACCTGAGTAAGGATTAGTTAAAGTAGGTTTTATAACTATTATAGAAAGGAGATATAGAAAATACATTATAGGGTGAAGCAAACCCATCATCTAGCTAGCTAAACTACTTCCTATCAGAAAGGAAGTCCAAGAGCTTTGCTTGAAACTGAAAAAATGAAACTTTCATTCTAGGTGTTTACAATTAGAATGACATGAAACGGAAGCAAAAAGTTCAGGTTGTTGTTGGGTTAGGTTTTGTGAGGATGGGTTTTTTTTTTTTTTTTGCATTTTTCTGCATGGAAGAAAGTCAGAAATCACCTCCCTCCCTCCCTCCCTCCCTCTCTCGTTGCACTCCTCTCTTTCCTTTCTCTTAGTTCTCTAGCTTTTGTTTTTCCTGGATTTTTATTTTTTGTAATGAAACTTAATTTAAAAATTCTGACAAAAAAAAAGAAAGTAAATCCAAGAGTATATGCTCCATATGGAAGTAACCTCTGGTTGACAATTTCTTAAAGAGCAGGTAGAGAGAGTACATAGAATCCATCCTGTATTCTCTATATGCTACTGCCTCCTTGTGGTCAGTAGGTGGTAAAGTGCTGAAGGGTGGCTTTGGACCTCCAAAACCCTTTCTTGAGGCTTACGCATCTTTTCACAACTCCCATAATCTCTTGGCGGGTTCTGTGCCATCTCTGGTCTGTAGAGATTCTCAGTCATCCAAGTCACAGTTGTCCCAAAGGTGATTTTTCAAGAATCTTTGGTACAACGATGATTTGGAAGACTGAGAAGCTCTACAGACTTTTAGCTATACAATTTGAAATGAACACTCTTTGAATGGTGTGGGACTAGGAATGGATTTCCAGAGTCGTGGGGGGAGGGGGGGGAGGGAATTGCAGACTATAGGAACCAGAAGCACTATACAGGTGGCCCTGAGGATACAGATAAACCTCCAAGTGCTTCGATGACCCTCTAAAACAGTGTTTCTCAACCTTGGTGACTTTAAGATGTTTGGACTTCAACTCCCAGAATTTCCCAGCCAGATTTTTTAAGGTTGAGAAACACTGCTCTAAAAGGATGCAAATTACCAGCTGTCTGCAAGGAATATAAATCCTTCTATTCCCCACTATCCTGTCCGAGCTGAAGGAGCTTCTTGGATGATAAGCGAAACATTTTTGAAACAAAAACCAAAACAAAAAACAAGAAAGTTGCCTTTTGAAAAAGCACCTTTGGGTCTCTGGCTAAAGGTTTAGCTATTGTACCTGCCAGATCTTCTTCCAAGGGGCAGCATTCCTGTTCAGTCTGTACCTCCTCTTGAACATCTCTCACACTGTGCTACTTGGTGTCTATAGCTTTTGTCTATTTGTCTCCTTCAGTGGCCAGCTTCCTTTGCATCTGCTTCACTGCATAGGATTCTTCCATTTGCTCCCTCTCGTCAATGTAGGAGGCAGCTTAATGCTCAGGGTAACAAATATGGCAGAAATTTTTTTTTGGGGGGGGGAATATGAGGAAAAAATGGGAGGAGACAGATTGAGAAATGCAGGTTTTCCAATTCTATCATATCTAAGTAGAATGGTCAAATTCAAAATTCAAATTCGAATTTATTGGTCACATACACAGTCATACATGGTATGTTATGCAGTGAAATGCTTATGCAACCGACTGCAACTGCAAGTAAGCTAAGGCAAAATGGGAGGATAGGGTAGGAAATAAGTTAGGAATTAAGTTAGGGTTAGTTGGGAAGATGGGAGTGAGATACAATCGTGGTTCCTGTTATAGTCCTGAGTGTTCTTCTGGTTCCTGGTTTAGTGTCCGTCACATGGGAAATAGATGGTATTTGGCTTTCTGTTTAGTTAAGGCAATAGACTGCATCGTCCCACTTTCTACATCCATCTGAGCCAAATCTTATTCTGGTGTTTAAACCAACATGGTGAGCCTTACCTTGTGTGAAGCTATAGCCCATTTTCTTTTCTGGCAATATCAGTCTGCAAATCAGTGGTCACAAAGAAAGGTAGAAGTGTTGGCCAGCCTTTGCTGCTGATTCTGAAGTAAAACTGCTAATGACGTATTGAAGCATTCAGAAAAATGCTACATAAAGGAGGCTGCCAATGGAACATCTAGAGGGGGACAGAAAGGTGCTCAGTATTAAAGTAGCCCAGACTGAAAAATATTGGCCATTGCAACTCGTGTAAGGTCATCTTTTGCGTCAGTGGTAGAACCAGGAATAGAAAATAGCTTTGCTCTTTGAGTGTGCAGCCCACACAGCCTCTTTTGGGTACGGAAAACCACCCTGCTTAAAAATATTTTACTGCTTATGTATTTTTCTGTTGGAATTTGGAAGGGGGGAGGAAACTATATACTAGAACTGTCTTCTCCTACTGATGTTCTGCAGTTGTTCCAAGGACAATGCCTTTCTGGGCCAATATTCATGGGACAGGGTGTGTAACAAGAACCACAAATCAACACATCTGGAAGGGGACAGGTTGCTGTAGACAAATTACCCAGCATTTTTCAGAGGGGTAGAAAAATGTGTTTTGTAAATATAGCCAAATAGAGAACACATGCCTAAATAGCAATTCATTTTCTGTTTATTTTCTTTAAATCCTCTTTAAAATTATAGACCTAGAGAGTGGTTCCCGTAAAATCTTAATTTCCCATTTGCACCTTTTTCCCCCTAATTACAAGCCTTCTGTATAATGCAGAAAAGAAGCAGGAACGGCAGAGATTTTGCTTGTAAGTTTATGACTGATGCAATACTTTTCTAGAGGAACAGTGAAGTCCTGCTATTTTCTATATACTTCTTTTCAAGTTGTGCAGTTGAATATTTTAGGCATTTGGTTTTAAGGTTCCCCCACCCTTTATATGCTTTTACAGTTAAAAGAAGAAGGCCTTGGCAAGAGAGAGAGAAAAGGACCTTGGTAATATGTGTTTCTTTCTATGGGTCATTGTTATGTGGACAATATTCAGT
This sequence comes from Myanophis thanlyinensis, assembly GCA_017656035.1. Taxonomy (NCBI): domain Eukaryota; kingdom Metazoa; phylum Chordata; class Lepidosauria; order Squamata; family Homalopsidae; genus Myanophis; species Myanophis thanlyinensis. Next base: position 11,332 of record JAEANM010021369.1, read on the forward strand.
TGGAAAATATAAGGGTACAGGATATGGTGAGAAGGTAGTTCAGTGGTAGTACCATCCCTTGTATTCAGTCCTGGTGATCTTGGACTCTCTCTTAATGTTCTTTATGGGGCTGGTGTGAGGATATCTCTGAGAGGACTCCATGCTTGACCTTCTTAGAGGGAAGGTGGGACACAAAAAAAACCATGCATGTAGAAATGTAGACTGTCCAGCTCCTTCTGGTTTCCAGATGTTTTGACAGTGAAAACTATTAAATTTTTGCACACCAAATAGTTGTCAAAGGCAAACAGACCTGCTAGGGATGGGAGAAATTGTTAAGTTTTCAACACATGATTATTTGCCAATCCACCCATTGAATGCCCAGATTTGTAGGGTTACATGAAGGGGTGAAATTCTGGGCCTGCTGATATCTTGGCCCAAAGTCCTATTGATTTCACTGCTATTAGTGTCCTTGAACTGACTGAGAAACGATCAAAGACAAATTCCTTGTGTGTCCAATCACACTTGGCCAATAAAGAATTCTATTCTGTTCTGTTCTGTTCTG
>JAEANM010021370.1:0-11871 GCA_017656035.1 Myanophis thanlyinensis
TATTAAACACTTTATCCACTTTATGTTCATAAAATAGATATGCATGCCATCCCATATCAAGATCATGGCTTTCTATAGTCAACAATTCAGCTTTTGTTTTTCCGAACCAAACAGTTATTTGTGAGAACGCAGCAGCATCATAATACAATTGAAGGTTTGGAAGTTTAAGCCCACCACTTTCACGAGCATCTTGCATACAATCTATATCCTTTTATTAATCTCAATTACAAAAAACAAGTTAGCATGCTTCAATAACTATATCTTTTCCTCTAGCCCATATTCTGTAAAACTGTTTATCCTCTTGTTCTCTGATTTCAAATGTCAATTTACTCATTTTTGCACAATCCATAATTTTCTTAATCACTTCCTCCTGCATAGGTGTTTTTTCATTTTTCCAGTTCTTAGCAAATACAATTCTTGCTGCTGTCAATATATTAACAATCAAATATTTTAGTTCTTTATTGTATGTCTCTGGTATAATTCCCAGTAGAAATATTTCAGGTTTAAAGTCTATGTGAGAGTGGACACCATTCTTAAAGTGCTATAATAATCATCAATTGAGGCGAATGACTTCAGGTTCTCTTTCTTTTGACCTTTGGTTGTTCTTTTTTGAATGGCTCATAAATGGACAGTGTCTCTCTCTCTGTCTGCTGCCTGATTAGTCACAGAGCAAAGCTTCTAGGGATTCTCTCGGGGAATTCTTGCTTGGTCTAAAAAAGGGCTGCCCAATTTCAAGGCAACCTCAAGGCTTGTGGACTTCAACTCCCAGAATTCCCCATGAAGTCCACAAGTCTTAAAGTCACAGTGTCTACAGTTTGTCGGTTGGAATTGTAACTGAATTCCTCTCTGAGTTGTGAAATTAAGCATGTTTCGTTATGTCTTCTACTGATAACCGACCTCCCAGCAAACCCTCTTCCTGCTGCTCCTAGCTGGTGGTGACTGTGAGCTGTAAATGATGCCAGTTTTGTCTTCTTTGGGTTTTCCCAGGGCGCTTTGGAGGGCTACAGAGATGATGCTATCAATGATGCTGAGGACGAAGGGGGAGATTTATTTTTCTTGCTTTCTTCTTTGGGCATGGGGAATTTTGTTTTTCCCTTTTCCACGCTTTTTAGTATTTTTCTTCTTTCTAAATACATTTTTGTATTAGATTCTGTATTTGTTTTGTCTGTTTAATATAATTTTTAATAAAACTATCGCACAAGAAAAGTAGCAGCAATATAACCAAAAAGGACCAATCAGAAACTGTCGATAATAGCAAGAGTGCTTAGGCTTATATACCGCTTCCCAGGGCTTCTCAGCAACCCTCTCTAAGCTGCCAAACTGGAATAGGCCGTTGGAAACTCTCCGTTGGAGGCCTTCAAGCGGAGGCTCCGGCAGAGCCATGCCTGTCCCTGAGCAAAAGGGCTGGACTAGATGTCCTTAATGTGACACACAGGGTGGCTCAGGTGCCCAGAGGGAGGGCTGCCTGGTCTGGGCCAAGGCTGCTCCGGGTGGGAAGTCCTTCTCTGACGCCTGGGCTGCTGCTGCCAATCTCTCCCTCTCCCGGTAGATCTTCCTCTTTCTGGCAATCATGTGTTTGATTCTGGCTGTCGGCAACTGCATCTGGGAATACAACCAGGGCTACCGGTTCCAGGTGTACCTGCCCTGGGCGACGGATGTCAACTCGGCATTTTTCTCTGCGTTTCTTGTGTTCTGGTCCTATGTCATCATCCTCAACACTGTGGTGCCCATTTCTCTCTACGTCAGGTAAGAGGGTGACTGAGGGGCCAAGCCAGCCTCCCCCCACCCATCTTGGAAGGAGATCCCCTTTGAGCCTGGTGGCCTGAGAGAGAAGTGGGGCAGGGGCCCTTCTTCCCTTGCTTCTGGAGGAAGTCCTATTCCGGACAAGCTGCCATTGGGATGGGATGCTCTGAGTGGCAGGCCCAGAACTCCAAGTCCCTTGGATGAACTTGGGGGGAGGGTGCCCCCGCCTTGACTTGGGGAACGGGAGGAGAGGCCAGGGGGCTTATCCCTTCGGCCACAGCCAAGGGGGCTCCTTTGCCATCTGTGTGTGCTTGCTGGTCTAGCTTGGCATCACATCAGCCGGAATCGTATCGCCTTGCCCAGGTGGGAGTGGGCACCAGGGGCTTCCCTTCCTGCCAGGGACCCAGCCTGTGCCTTCCTTTGCTCCAGCGTTGAGGTCATTCGCCTGGCCAATAGCTGTTACATCGACTGGGACCACAAGATGTACTACCAGCCCCACGATATGCCCGCCCAGGCCCGCACCACCACCCTCAATGAGGAGCTGGGGCAGATCAAATACATCTTCTCTGACAAAACGGGGACTCTCACTAAGAACATTATGATCTTCAAAAAATGCTGCATCGCTGGGAAGCTGTATGGTAAGAAGGGGCCAGGCGGAGGATGGCAAGACGTAATAAGCACAGCAGCCCCTTGCCTGCTCTGGGGTCAGCCCTCCCCGGTCCTGGAGAAGACAAGTTGGGGGGGGAGTTTCACAATCTGCCCCAAGCAGAGCCCTTTTGGCTCTCTGGTTCCCAGATGGCTCTCAGATAAGGGAGGGATGAGGGCCCTTTGCAAGGCATAGAGAATGGCTGGCAGGCAGGTGTTCCTGACCGGAAAGAACGACCCTAGACTCCCTAGGTTTTAGAGAAAAGGTACTTTTACTAGAGATAATGAGGGCAGCATAGATGAGGCAAGCTCTGGAGAAAAAATGCACAAAAATTGTATGTTGAAAGCAATTCCCAATCCCCAATCCCTCCCCCTGGGAGAGCAGTCCCATCAGGTGTCATTCCAATGTTTTGGGAGCTCTGCGGCAGGGAGGCTGATTGCTCTGAAGGCACAGCCAGCCCCCCACGGCCCCCATCTCTGTCTGAGAGAGGCTCAAGGGGGCCAAGAGGTGGAGGGGCCGTTTGGAGAAGGGTGTCCCTCTGAGTGGTGTGTGTGCTCAGCATGAGGGAAGGGGTGTGGTGTGTCTCGACCATCCCTCTGCTTGGCGTTCTTGGTGATGAGAGCCAAGATTTGGAGTTTCAGGGCAGAAAAGGAGGAACAGGAGGCCCCCCACCCCCACCCCATCCCTGGGGCAGAGAGGCCCTGGCTGCCCTTCAAAGCTAGTCTGTTTCTCTCCCGCAGGAGATATTCTGGATTCAGAGGGATTCCTGATGGAAGACGTTGAGGTAAAGGAGGCCCCACCAGCCCTCTTTTGAAACGGGGCCAGTTGTATCCCAGCAGCGGTGACCCCAAGGCCGCCATCCACGCTTCAGGCGGAGGGCCAAGGCTGTGGACTCCGCTTCCCTACGTGTTGCAGGGACCCTGTTCCCAGGGCATCTGCTCTTCTTCACAGCAGCACCCGGGGGCCGTTGCTGACCATGGGAGAGGATTCAGGGCTGCTCCCCCACTTCCAGGTCCCGCAACTCCGCATCGGAACTGGAAGGGCTTCTGTCCACAGGACAGCCATGGAGTGGGGGAGGCAAGAGATGGGGAAGGCCCTATGGACCCACAGGTTTTCTGAGGTCCACTTTCTTTTCACTCTGGGTGACCAGGGGACGGTGGTGGAGAGGGGTTGGCTACCTTCCTGTCCAGTTGGGCTGTTTCTGGCCAGGAGCCTTGTAGTACTCTTGTAGAGCCTTTTTATCAGCTTTACTTCACTGCTGGGTGGGGCTGGGTGGTGTCCAGAGAACGTCCAGCCCAGAGCAAACGTTGACCCTCCTTATTTCCTCCACAGACAATGGACAAAGTTGACTTTTCATGGAACCCTTTGGCCGACCCAAAGTTTGACTTCTATGACTGCAGACTGCTCGAAGCAGTGAAGGCCAGGGATGAGTCCACGCACAGGTTCTTCCGCCTCCTTTCCCTCTGCCACACGGTGATGACAGAAGAAACAAAGGAGGGTGAGGTGGCTGCACCGGATGGTAGAGCTGGTGGAGGAGGGCACAGCGGAGGGCTGGAAGGGAAGCTCATGCTTGCAAAACAACCAGCACCTTCCCTCGCCCGCAGGCACGTTGGTGTACCAAGCCCAGTCCCCGGACGAGGGGGCCTTGGTGACTGCAGCCCGGAATTTCGGCTTTGTGTTTCGTGCCCGTACTCCCAAGACCATCACCGTAGTGGAAATGGGGGAAACAGTGGTTTACGAGCTGCTGGCCATTCTGGACTTCAACAATGTGCGCAAAAGGATGTCCGTCATTGGTGTGTCTCCCTTCCTTCCCACTCTGCACATACTCTGCTCAAGCTCTCCCCCTGCCCGGAGGTTGTCTCGTGTCAAGCTGGGGTCCCTGGTCTGGTGCACAAGGAGGGTCCTTGATGTTCTCTGAGCTTGATGGTTTCTTTGCAGATGTTTCATTGTCAAACCAGGTAGCATCATCAGGGCTGATGTGTTGCCTAGCTCAGTCATGAAACATCTGCAAGATAACCCCCAAGCTCAGAGAGCACCAGGGACCCCACAGTTCAAGCCTGAGTTGCAGACATTCTCTTGTATCAGTGATGTGCAAGTGCAATTCGTGAGGAACAATTCAGACAACCAGACTGTGGTACAGAAGGCCCAGGACCTTTCAGATAGACTACCTGGGGCATGTTTGGAGGAGGAGGGGAGGGAAGAGAGAGGAGGAAGGGGGGCTTCCGGTTGGGTCTTTTTCATCGGCTGCAGACTCACCTTCTACCCTTCTTGCCTTCTTCCTAGTGCGAAACCCAAAGGGTAAGCTGACTCTGTACTGCAAAGGGGCCGACACCATCCTGTACAAGCTCCTCCATCCCTCCTGCAAACAGCTCGAGGAAGAGTCCAACGAGCACCTGAATGTAAGTGTCTCTGGCCCAGTGGAATCACAGCTGGGGCCTTGCTTACTTGCCACCTGCTTTCTGGCCCCGTGGGTCCCTCGGCTATGCTCCTCCTTCCAACGTAAGACAAAGCTGTGGGCCCCCCCCCCTGCTCCTTCCCAGGCCTCCTCCATGCCAGAAACAGAGCTGGGCACAGAAGTGAGGAGGTAGCAGAGCGGGCTGCAGAGCTGCTGGCTGACCTCCTCCTGAAAGCCCAGGGCATCTTGTCCAGTCCCCTGCACAGGCCTGGGTCCCCAGAGCATGTCTGATGGGTAGCTATCCTGTCTCTGTTGGAAGATCTGAAGCGCTGATGTGGCAGCTGGTGGGACTTGCTGGCCGCTCATCTAGCCTGGCCTGGACCCTTTTCTGGAGGGTTTGAGTTCCCTGGTTGCACAGAGTCCTGCTCTCTGGAGCCACAGACCGCAAAGCTGCCCCCTTACCTTTGTCACGAACCCATCAGGACTGCCTTTCCAGGCCGTGGGGCAAAAGGCTCCCAGAGGAGCAGCTACCGTGCCCCAAGGCAGCCCCTAAAACTCCCAGAGACATGGGCCGCCACTCCTATGTTGGCTTTGCAGGTCTTGTGCCCAGAGGAGCTCCTGAGCTGTGTCCTCTCCCCTCCCCGCCCCCGAGGTTGGATATGGGGCGGCAACGAGGGGTGTAGGATAGAATAGAGCTAGAAGGGACCTTGGAGATCTTCTAGTCCAGCCTTCTGCTCAAGCAGGAGAGCCTATACCATTTCAGACAAGGGGCTGTCCAATCTCCTCTTGAAAATCCTCCAATGATGGAGCTCCCACACATCCGGTGGCAAGCAGTTCCACTGGTTAATTGTTCTCACTGTCAGGAAGTTTCTCCTCAGTTCCAGGTTGCTTCTCCCCTTGATCAGTTTCCACCCCTTGCTTCCTGCCCTGCCCTCAGGGGCTTTGGAGAATAGGCTGAGCCCCTCCTCTTCTCCCCCCCCCCATGGGTGATTTGGGACTCTGAGCCTGCTGTCTTCCTAGGAGTTTGCCGGGGAAGGTTTGCGGACCTTGGTGGTGGCTTACCGAGACCTGGGAGAGTCCTATTTCGAGGGCTGGCGGAAGCGCCACCACACTGCCAGCACCAGCTTGCATGACCGCGAGGGAAAGCTGTCCAAGCTGTATGAGGAGATCGAGAGGGACCTGCAGGTAGGAGCCTTTGAAGAGGCAGGCGGTTGGCCCAGGGGGAGCCGTTGCCTTCCTTCGTCCACCAGCCCCAGCAAGTGCCAGTCGGGACCCCCCTGCTGCTGCTCCTGTCCAGGGGATTTCCCCGATGCCCACGAGTCACCCAGCACTGGTGGCACCGAGTTCTGCTGAAAGGTTTGGTGGTGAAGGAATGTCTCCTTCAGGGCTCTTCTTGAGAACCCTGCACCAGGCAGGGCAGCTAAAAAGCATAATTACACCATCAAACACACAGACACAGACACAGCGATCTTCAGCTGCACGAGGATAAATTAGAGGCGTGCTAGGCGCAGGGTGCCTGGGTTCTGCGCATGCCTTGCCTGCCCAGTCGCAGGGAAGGAGCCAGGTGGTCTTCAGCCAGGGACCTTCAAGGCAGGAGGGGAATGGGAGGAGGTACCTGGGGTCTATTTTCACCAGCTCTGTCCTGGTTCCCCTCCCTGCCTTTCTGCCCCTCATCCGCTCACCCTTTTACCTGAGGTGCCATGGGATCATTAAGGATCTCCCTTCTCCCTTTGGAGGAGCAAGTCCCCTTCGTCTCTCCTCAACACCTGCCCTGCTCATCTCACTTGAACACTGGTGCTTCTTAAGCTCCAGCACATGAAACTGGCACGGCCAATACTTGCTCCCATATTATGTGCATGATTTCCACTGCTTTGGAGCAGTGGGCCTTCCTCGCATGCCACCCATCACCTTTTAGCAGCCCCTGCATGCCTTAAAGTGTCTCCTCGCAAGCCAGGATGCTTTGCCAACGCCCCGCCCGTCTGGAGGTGTTTCCCCTGCCCTGCTCAGAGCACTTCTCCTTTCCTCTTGGGGCTCAGGACAGGCCAATCTCTCGGGGTGCCTGCAAGCCCCTTAAAGGCTACGTGGCATTGTTACCAGGAATTGTTTTCACTGGCTGCCTGCAGTGCAATGCCAAGAGGTTACAGGAAGGCAGCAGATCCAGTGAAGATGCACTTGAGAAAGGTCGGCCTCCTCTGGCCCCTGGTTTGATGGCTCCCTCTGCCCTTTTCCGAACACACAAAGACAGACCCCGTGAGTGCGGAATGGCCGAGAGTTGGACAGGCCTGGCCAAGATGGTGGCAGAGGAAGGAGGCGTGAAGCATCAGCACCTTGGCAGAGGCTCCCCACCCACCCCTCAGTTTGCCCTTCCTTCTCTCCCCAGCTGCTCGGTGCCACCGCCGTGGAGGACAAGCTGCAGGAAGGGGTCCCCCAGACCATTGAGATCCTGGGAAGGGCAAACATTAAAATCTGGGTGCTCACCGGTGACAAGCAAGGTACCAGCCGGAGAAAGGGGCGGGGGAGGGGGCTGAGGCGCAAACTCTGAGGGAACCCAAGTGGCAAACCAGAACTACTGTGGGGTGCTCTCAGGGCATGGGGGGGGGCTTACTGATTCCCAGTTGCCACTAGAAAGGTCCTGCTCCCACACCAGTGCCAGGTAGAGTCTCTCTTCCTTGCTCCAGAGATTCCCAGCAAGGCTCCTGGACAGATGCAATGCGTTTTCGGGGTCTTTCCTTGGTGCCCTTGGGAGCGAAGAGATGGACCAGCCAGCTTTCCCAGCAAATCCCTGGGTCTGCTGGGTGGGAGTCAAGTTCAGGGGAGGAGCAGGGAAGTCACCTAGTCTTTGAGGAACAGAAAACTGCAGAGTCAAAAGCAGAAAAGTGCTTCTACACGTGGGCAAGAAAAGCAGCTGGTGGGGCAGAGAGAAGGGCTGAGCTGGATGTAGCTGGGTCAAGGGAGGCCAGCGAAGGATTAAGGTTATTCACCCACAGAAGATCCACCTGCCCGGACCGGGGGGGGAGGGGGGGGGCTTCAGTCCTTTGGCTGGGGTGCCAATTTTCCAGATGCAGGGCAGGGGCTCCCTCCCCTCCCAGGCCCCTATAGAGAGGCAACTGGGGACCAGAGGAGAGGGCTCCCTATGGGGAAAGGAGGGAGTCTTTCTCCTTCCTGAAGATTATCTACTGGGGGGGGGGCATCTGTTTTTCCAGAGACCGCAGTGAACATCGGCTATTCCTGCAACATGCTGTACGATGCCATGAAGGAGATCTTCTTCATTCATGGTGTCAACTGGGAGGAAGTGGAGGAGCAGCTCAGGTGAGACACACACACACACACACACACACACAGCTCCCCAGGGCTCTCTTGCTGCCCCTTCTCTCCCATGCCCATCTGGGAGGGAGGGAGGGAGGGAAGGCAGCTAACAGAGAAAGAGGCAGAGGGGCCAGCCCTCCTTGTGAGAACCTTCTCCAGCCAATTCCTGGAGGGGCTGAAGGGCCCCAGACCCTCTGCCACCTCATTGGGCATACTAGCTCTGACCAAAGGTGGGTCTCTCTGAGGGGGACCCTCCCCCTCCCATCACTCACCTTGGGTGTCTAAAGGAGTGCTTCCTTCAGGCTCCCAGACAGGAAGGGGTCATCTCATTGATCCACCCTGTTTCTGGGCTGCCCCCCATCTCCAAAGCAGGTGGGTGGTGGGGCTGGGCCACTATGTCAACCTCCCAAACTCTGCAAACTGCCTTCACACAATGTGCTTTTCTGGGCTCGTTCAGCACAGTCAGATGCAGAGGTTAGGGTGGGTGTGAAAGGCCATTATGTGACGGTTGTGTCAACCCAGCCATTTCTCAAGGGGGAACTGAGGCAGGGGATCAGCCAAGTGTCCTGGCAGAGGCTGTTTCTCAATTGGATGGCTCATTCAGACATTTTCCTCTTGGGTTTCTCTGTCCTGGGGCCATTTAGTGGCTTAGGCAACATGGGAACTGCCCAGAGCAAGTGCATCTTGATGATCGTAAGAGTGGGAATAAGAGTGGCAGCGGCTCCATTCGCAGTGCAGGGGGGACGTGGTTGGGGCAGGAACCAAGCACTGGTGGGGTCAGGGTGCTGGGGCTCTGACAGCAAATAACTGTGCCCCCCCCCCCAGCCTTGGCAAGGGCAGTCAGTCTTCTCTGAGGGCATCCCTTCCCGCTTGGTGCAGGGGTTCACCGTGCCGCTTCTCTTTCAGGTCAGCCAGGGACAAGATACAAACAGACCTTGAGGTGGACACAGAAGAGTTCGACATCAAGAGATCCTCCTCCTCCGGCTGCTGGAACAGAGAGCTGGTCAGCGGAGACTACGGCCTGATCATCAATGGACACAGCTTGGTAAGGTGGCGCCTGAGGCAGGGCCCCTTCTGCAATGGACCAGGGGGCAAACAGGGGCCGCAGGAATGCTGTGCCCTTCCCTTGAGGCCAGGCTGGTCCTGATCCTGCCAGTCACGTGACATCGAGGAACCGGATGGGCTCTAGGCGGGTTATCGCTGAGAGGTTACGGGGTTTGGTTTTGGTTCTGGTAACCACCGTAGGTTTTTAATGTTTTGCTGATGTTGTGAGGTGGGCAGCTACTGTATATAAATTGATTTAATAAAGAAGTCAGTCAGTCAGTGCCAGTTCAGGGCAGACGAGGGTCCGGTCCTCAGAGAGGCGGGGGTGTCTGGCACCTCACTCAACCCAGGACTGTGGGCTCTTTCCCGAGTGTTTTGCCCTCCAACCTTGGAAAATGGGCCACCCTCTCTTGTGCCCCCGGCAGGCCTATGCGCTGGAGGGGGAGCTCTCGGAGTTGCTGGTGGACACAGCCTGCCTGTGCAAAACGGTGATCTGCTGCCGGGTGACCCCACTGCAGAAGGCCCAGGTGGTGGAGCTGGTGAAGAAGTACAGGAACGCCGTCACCCTGGCAATCGGAGACGGCGCCAACGATGTCGGCATGATCAAAAGTGAGTGTGGTAATTGGCTCAGCTATCAGGCCCGGGGTAGAAGCTGCACAAGTGGAGGGCTTTGGGTGCTATCAGCCAAGGCAAGGGGGCAGGGAACGGACAGCCAATCCAGCAGGGCAGCCGTGGCTGGCCCTCTCTCTGCTTTTGGAGGGCTGGCCAGGGATACAAGCCTCTTGCATCATTCCCTTGAGGGTGAGTTGCAAACCCATCTCCGTTCCAGCCTTTCTGCTCCTCCCAGGCCCCGTTTCTCTGGGCTCGGGAGGCCAAGCACAGTAGTTATGGGATGCATGGGTCTGGTGCCCCCCAGCTTCTCCCTGGTCCCCCTCCCTGCTGAGGGCCTTCCGGTTTGATCTTCCAGCTGCCCACATTGGTGTGGGCATCAGTGGCCAGGAGGGGATGCAGGCAGTGATGTCCAGCGACTTCTCCATCGGCCAGTTCCGCTACCTGCAGCGGCTGCTGCTGGTCCACGGCCGGTGGTCGTACATCCGCATGTGCAAGTTCTTGTCTTACTTCTTCTACAAAAACTTCGCCTTCACGCTGGTGCACTTCTGGTATGGCTTCTTCTCCAGCTTCTCCGCCCAGGTACTCGCCTCCGCCAAGTCCGGGCTTCCACCCCAGAGGCAGCCGATGTGGGAGGGTAAGGGGGCAGGCTGGGCTGGACTGGGCTGGGGTGGAAGAGCCTTTCCCTGGCCTACTTCTACTAATGGCTGAAGGCAGGTCCAGCGCCCAGCAAAACCGGGCATCTCTTTTTCCACCGGACTTTCAGACAAGGGGCGGTTTGGTTTCAAGGCCCAGCAGATTGATTAACGACTGCAATCCCTTTGCCGAGACAGCGGGCAGTGCGAGAACCACACTGGCCGGTCTGCAGAGAGAAAGCCAGTTTAGTTTCAACCTTAGGAAGTTGTCGTCCGACTTCTCAAAGCCTCTCAGAGGTGGAGAATCCACCTTTGTAGTTATGGTCGCACAGAAATTTACCATCCAGAAGCTTCTCTCAATGTTGAAATGTCTTGGATTCTGTTGCCATGTTAGTTTTCCTATGTGTGGATTGGGCATCTCACACGTGTGCCCCTTGGCCAGTGTGGAGACTGGGACACTAACCACACAGCTTGGCTTTGCACAGCACCCAATGCTCTGCAGAGAGAGAGTGAAAGTAATTGGTAGAAGGAAAGCCATTTTAGCAGGAGTACAGATAGTCCTTGACTTATGACTAATATTGACCCCAGAATTGTAGTAATAAATCAAGGCATCACATGACCACATCTGATTTTTTTAACATTTTGTGGTAGTCATTAAGCAAATTTTCCCAAATGGGTGTTTTTACTGGAAACTATTTAAGTAAATGCCAGAATTGGGTGCACCCTGTTGAGACAACCCTGCAAGTTCATTTACAGTTGCTCATTTACAAAAAAGTCTGTGTAGAATATACTGACCCACCGCCAGGAGGCAGAGAATTGTCCTGAGGATAGAATAGGGAGAAGAGTGTGATATTAAGAGTCACCTCTAGGTAAGATGGGTGTCCTATAAATTTGATAAATAAATGATATGAGAAAGGCAGATCTCGGGGGTTGTAGGGTTGCTACCATTCCCCTTTCCCATCTCATGTCCTTTCCTCCTTCCCCTGCAGACGGTGTACGATGAATGGTTCATCACCCTCTACAACATGGTCTACACCTGTTTGCCAGTGCTTGGAATGAGCCTCTTTGACCAGGTAAGGCTCGCTCCCTCGTTGGTGCCTTTGCTCGGTTTCAGTTCATGGAACCGAAGGAAAAGCAATCGAAAAAAGAAGACTCCCTCACTGGTGTCCTCTTTCGCGACACGGTCTAGTTTATAGATGATAGCAAATTCAAATTCAAATTTATTGGTCACATACACAATCATACATGGTACGATATGCAGTGAAATGCTTATGCGACCACCCGTGACCATGAGTAAGTTAAGGCAAAATGGGAGGGTGGGGTAGGAAATAAGTTAGGGATAGGTGGGAAGGTGTGAGTTAGATACAGTCATGGTTCCTGTTGTAGTCCTGAGTGTTCTTGTGGTTCCTGGTTTATTGTCCGTATTGCCTGTGGAAAGAAGCTTTTTCTCATTCTCTCTGTGTTGGCCTTCAGAGAGCGAAAACGCTTTCCTG
>JAEANM010021371.1:0-11871 GCA_017656035.1 Myanophis thanlyinensis
GTTGTGATGTTGCCTGTCAGGATGCTCTCTACAGTGCAGGAATAGAAGTTCCTAAGCACCTTCGGTGAAAGTCTGAAATCTTTCAAGTGTCTGAGGTGGTAGAGACTTATTATTTCAAATTGGTATCTTTAGCATGCTTAAGGCAGCTAACGGATATCACTGTTATTATCATTCAAAGCAATTAAAATCCAATTAAACCAGCAACTAGAAGTATTAATTCTCAGTCACTTCAAGACCTTTACATACAGATAATCCTCAACTAATTAATGGAGCATAAAATTTCCACTGTAAATCATGCAGTCATAAGATGTAAGCACCCATATGATGGACACAATTTTACCAACTTTTTTTTCAATGGTTGTTATGCAAATATGGTGATCACTAAACAAGTCAATGTATTGCTATGGGCATTTTTTTTTGCTGGAAACTGCTGGAAAGGCCTGTTTCTGGCAAAAAAAAAATGTAAATCACATCATATGCAAAATGTTGCAAATCGCTGTAGAAATGTGGTGATACGGTATAACCACAGGGATGTGTGTACCACCACCAGAATTCTGGAACCAGGTCATAAGTACCTTTTGGGAGTGTCTATTGTAACTTCAAACAGTTACTAAACAACCGGTCATTAAGCAAGGATTACCTGTTTGCATAAAAAGGTAAGTGGCAGATTTGGTAAAAGAGATTCTAATGAACCTCAACAAGGGCTTTCGAGAAACTTAACTCACATATTGAAAAGTTACTTGAAGATAATCTGTAAAGATGTCATGATAAATGCAACTGCATCTCCTAATCTAACTCTCATATTATGATTTCAAGATTTTCTGCTTATCTTTCGAATATGAATACAAGTGAATTAGTAGAAACTGAATTTTTAAAAGTGTGTGATAGTGCACATGACATTATTTTAATGTAGCAATAGTTAGGAGTGTAAGTTTTTGTGAATAACTTGAAAAGAAAATCTCTATACTTTTATATCTCAGAATATCAGTATTTTATTAGTGTAACATGCTATATAGTGGACTCTCCATGAAGATCACTAAATGCACCAGTTGGTACTGAATCCAACCAATTCAATTCAATTCAATATTTATTGGTCACATACAAGGGCCTTTTTCTCTTACAACGCTAAGGCACTGTATAAATTAGATTTAGCCTCAATTTTGAACCAATCTGCTCTGTCTTAAAATAGGGTAATCAAGATATTATGGCTTGTTAAACTAATCAGGTTTTAAAAATAACCTATTTTAGAATTATGTGTGCAATAATATTCATCAGTGATAGCAATCACTAATTTATAGTAAGAAATACCATTTTTCCATAACTTTATATTTAATATAGTACTAGCTCACCAAGGACATAAAATCACTTGATAGTGAGATGAGCAGCATACAAATTTAATAAATAAATAATAAAATGCACAGAATATCTGGTTTAATCTTCAAACAACAGCTGCTAGACAGGATTTAAAATTGACCCTCAAAGTTTTAGAGACAAAATCTATAAAACTATATTGTAAATGACCAAAATCTATCGGCTGAAAAAATATTTGTAACATAATTAGAAAGATATACTGGCTAATGAAAAAAAATTATATCCCACCTGTGATAAAAACTTTTTTGGTAGTTTTAGGCAATTTATAATACAATTTCTCATCCTTAGCTATTCTTTACATTGAACCACTACATATATTATAATAATCGTTTGTGGATTAGATGTTTAAATGAATGCAAATATTAAATAGCCTGTTGAAACACTGCTTCCCAGAAAACCCTTTCCCTTTCATGATTCATTACAATTAAAGATTTCTGTTCTATAAAGATCTACTGTGTATCGCCTTTGCTGATGATTACTGTATCTTGCTTTGCAATGTGCAGTAATTAATCCTGTCACTTAATCTTCTTCACCTCCACCCTTCATGAATAAACTACTTCAATTAATGGGTGTGAAGCTGGGAGTTTGGCAAAACAGTTCCACATACAGATAAACACACAAACACGTATCCTTTTACTTACAGTTATAGCTATTTTAGGCCCTTGTATCCGTTACATCAAAATAGTTACAACAGAATAAAGAAAAATTCTATAATTTTTCATAATTTGGCTATGGAATATAAATGCATTAATCTTTTGCTAAGGTATAGTTTAATCGTTTTGATTTTTTTTTCAAAGTACCCCAATAAAAGCAGTTTTCAATACAACATATTAACATTTCTGTCTCAAACAGATAACTTTTGCTAAAACAAGCAAACTGTAAAATGCCTGATATTGTGATAGAATTTGTTCTATTTTTTCATCTGTTTTCCAAAATATACTTTTTATGCTGTTTGCCATGGGGAAAAAATGCAAACTTTGCATCTTGTACCTTTCCAAGGTGGTCTGCATTGGTTAAATAAATGCTGTATCTCATGATTTCTAGGAGATTTTTCTGAGGATTACAGGACTGCAGCTTTTAGCTGCTTTGTGTTACGTAAACCCCTTTTGATAATTAGTGCAATATAAAATCCTTACACATGAATAAAACAGTGTTTTATTGTGGATTGTGAAGTTAAGTACCCTGTTCCAAGGGTACTTAGCAGAAGACTTCCTGTAGAGATTTATGAGATAGTCTTCAAGTAGAAACTGAAGATTTGGCTTGTTTTGACTCTGGGGTATAAGGAGGGAAAGACAAAATGTATCAGGTTTTCAGGATTCTGTTGTTATAGTATAGCCTATATCAAGAGTTTTAGTATTTCTTACAGTATCTGACCTGGACTGACACTATCCATGTTTGAGATGTTAATGTTCTTGTTCAAGTACACTTGTTTCTACTGAAGCTTTACTGAACTGAAACTGATTTTAAAAAATAATGCTTTTTAAATGTTGTGTTTTTGAAATAGTGCAATTATTGGGAGCATATTCATTGCCTAGATTTCTATCCACTTTAATGTTATTTTTCCATGTTTAAGTTTTAATGTCTGATGTTTTAACATTTTGATCCCCTAATTGTTTTGTTATTTATGGTATTATGAGCCACCCAGAGTCGCTTGATAAAGATGGACAGCATACAAGTTTAATAAATAAATAAAATCCCGCCTTTCATACATGAGGCACAGTGGCAGATGCATGACTCAAACCTTACTGCGCTCCTATCACGTGATGAGTCTAATTTTGAAAGCAAAGGGAGCATAGCTGAAAAGCGCCTCATCGTCCCATTTAGGGATCTCCCTTAACTTTTCTTTAGATGGCATGAATTTTCCACAGTCAGACTTGGATGGGGGCTGTAGGGGGGGAAGGGGAGAGAAAAGGCCCGCAAGGAGAGAAAAAGAGCCCTCCTTTCCCAATATTATGAAACTGGAAGCAAAACCTTAACGTCTCGCCGTCGTCGAAGGTAAACCTGCACCGAAGGTAAACCTGCGCCTTCATTCCTTTGCATTCGAAACACGGCCAATTTTTATTTTATTTTTAACAAAAAGCAATCCAAACATCACAAAGCGGCCCGAAAAAAATCTCCTTAGGAAAAAGTAACAGAAGTCTGTGGAAACGTCACCCCTCCCCCAACTGCTTTTTTTCCCCTCAACCGTCCGTGGGAGGCAAAGAAAGAGGTGACCAAGATTCGGGCTAAAAGTTAACACTCGCGCTTGCCTTCGCTGAGGGAGCCTTCCAGTCACACAAAAGTTTTGGCCGCTTTATTTGGCCTCTTAAGGGCGCCGCGTCGCCTTCCTTCTTTCCTTCCGCTCGCCTAAACTCTTACAAGCTGCGGAACCATTTTCCCGCTCCCTCACCTGAAGTTTAACCACATTGTGGGGCGTCTCTGAAGAACACCGTCCCCGCCTTTCGCGCCAGCAAAGCTCCCCGTCTCAGAACAGCCTCGTATAAACACCCCCCTCCCCCAATATTATCCATTCCTTGCCTCTTCTTCTTTATTCCAAGTTAGGACACAGCCCCCCCCCCTTTAACCCCAAACTCCAAATACGACACGCATTTTTTCTTTCTTTCTTCCCCCCTCAGCTTTGGCTTGGCAGAGCCTGGCAGTCGGAGCCGTCCACCTTCCAATCCTTAGACGGACGGGAGGGCGCGCATATCCGCGTGCGGGGGAAGAAGCTTCCCTCCAGCCCTTCTAACCTACGCAGAGTTTAGAAGCGAAGCCACCCGCAACAACAACATCACAACGGGGTGTCGGCTGGGGCTAGCGCAAGGCGGGGAGTTCCCCCGGCCGGCCGGCTGGCCGAAAGCCTCCCCCTTTCGCCCCCCATCCCCCACCTCCGCTAAGTGCGGGGGCAAAGCGAGGGAAAGCCGACGGGACGGGCCCCCTCCTCAAACAAACTTACTTCGCTGAGTCCCGGCGAGCGAGGATCCCCCGAGCTTTCCCCACCGCTCGGCTGCTAATAAACCACCCGGGTCTGTTGGGGATTAAAAAAAAAAATGCTGAGAGCTTCAAGTCAGGACGCTGTTCCGCCTTCCTCCCAGGTATTTCCCGCCCTTCCCTCTCTCGGGAGCGATTGTGGGCAGGGATGGGCGTGGAAACGAGTCCCGGCACGTTGTGGGAAAAGGGTTACACATCAAACCCTGCCCTGACGGCTGCTGCCGAAAGAGCGGAGCAGGAGCCCGTTTGAAGTTTGAACCCGGAGAACCCAGCCCAGCCCTTTTCCCTTCCCTTCCCCGGACGAAATACCGACGTGTCCCGTTTGTGCAGCTGTAAAACAACAACAACGACGCCGCAACTTCTGCTCCTGTTTCGGAGCGGCAGCCGCTCGGGATGGACGTGGAAAAACGGGAAGCCCCGGACTTCGCCTCAGCGACGGAAAAGTTAGAAGGGAGGGAGCAAGTAAACTTTTAACTCCAGATAGAGCGTGTCGTTTCTTCTCTGTTACTCACAAGAAAGCACCCGGGGAATTCTGAATGGACACGTAACATGCTGGGTGGTGAGTAAGGAAATAAGAAAGACGAACTTCGATTTAAATGGAAGAATGTAGTAGGATGGCGCTCATTTAACGGCCGACGTTAAATAAGAGCTGGGTGGGGTGGGGTGGGGGGAAGGTAGAGGAATGCCTAGGGTTGGTTTGTTTTTTTAAAAATATGATCTTACTTTTTGCATGATTCTTTCTTTTAATAGAATGAATGAGCAGTGACATCACAAATCCTGCTCTTTTTGGTAGGTTAGGTAGTCCTCGACTTATAACAATTAGTTTAAGTGACCGAAGTTACAGCTGTGTTGAAAAAAAAAGGGACTTATGGCTGTTTTTCCAAGCTTACAATTGTTGCACTATCCCCAGGGTCATTGATGAAAGTTCAACATCTTGGCAACTGACTTGTTATTTACCATCATTGCAGTGTCTAGGAATGATGTGAACATCTTTTTACAATCTTTTGATAAGCAAAGTCAATGGGGAAGCCAGATTTGCTTAACAGCTGTTACTGACTTAACAACTGCAACAGTTCACTTAACAACAGTGACAAGAAAGGTTGTAAAATGGGGCAAAACTCACTTAGTCTCACTTAGCAACAAATTTTTGCCTCAGTGGTGGTTGTAAATCAAGGACTACCTGCATCCTGACTATCATAATTAAATTTAGGAATTTAACCAGGGCCATGGTCCATACAATGCTGAATCATAATAACATTGATTCAAGACCCAGATTCACTAAGATTCTCTAGAAAATAGCATGGTGAGGGAGGAGTAATAGATTAATGTATAGGTAGTGAGTAAATCACAAGTGGATAATTTCACATCACGTTCTAATCTAAATAACTCAGACTATCAGGATTTAGCATTCCTTGTGAACCTGCATAGATTATTATGCCCACAGTTTGTTTCAAAAATAACATGCTTTCCATACTTCAAATTGGGATCTATGTAAATTCATGAGGATCCACATAGATATGATCCTCAGATTGCAATGGTATCCTCTCCAATCATGTTTACAGTTTTATCTATGGCCACAAAAGTGATCAGTGATTTGTTTGTGGTTTTAGGTGGATCTCTAATTCAGAGACTGAGGAAAGGAAGGAGGAGGAAGCTTACATGTTCACCTGCATCTGACCTAAAACAAGAGAAAGATATTTTAAGGGATCCATTCTCCCATATTTCTATAAGCCTCTATTGAGTGGACGATGAGACTGACAGTTTTAATGTTTGATCTCTTTTTACCCATCCTATAAAATAAAGTCAGGGCTGAAACTTCTTCTGAATCCATTATTTGTTTTAACCTTGGTTACCTGAACAAGTCATAAGCTGGTGTTCACAATTCATGCTTAGCTGAAACCAAGCAGAGCACTTACAATTTATTATGATCTATAAATCCAATTATTTTGGGTTTTGGCAGATTAGAATTAACCGCACTTCTCAGTACTACTGGGACTAGATATGAATGTAATAGAGACCAATATGCTCATGTGAATTAAACAAAAACTGATTAGCAGCAAAGACCTGGCTATGATGCTGAACCCAATCTAAATTGCCACTCTATTCACAGGAAGCAGCAGTCAAGCTTCTTTCTTGTGGTTTAGAAATATTTGGGATGGAAAGGTTGCAACTGATGGCATGAGCGTGTTATTGGTGCCAAAATGGTAATTTTTCATTCCATGTTTTGCCATGGGGATAGGATTAATGGGGAAATGGGTGTTTTAAGTCTCAGAAATATACAAGGCACATGTGCCGCTTATTTACACAAAAGCCATGTAAAATAAATAATGTTGATGCTCAATTTTGGTAACAATCCATGTTCTAGGCAAGAATAAATGGAGTACCTGGCCATCCTCTCACCTTTTTGGTTTATTTTTGTTTCCTGCTTCCAAGAAACATAGCAGGTATTGGAATGATACAGTAATGTCAACATAATTTGCAAAGCCAATATTTTCCTCTAAGATCTGTGATGTTTACATATAAAAGATGTGTTAAGTTTCCCAGAGGTTTAATACATAAAGTACGTCTATGTTGGTTTTGTATTTTTTTTTTAATTTACAAGGGTGTCATGAATTTATCTTGTCAGATTGTGTTATGGTATATTAGAGAATTTAATTTTACAACTAGACTGTTATATTAGAGAATTTAATTTTACAACTGTTACATTTTGGGTCATCATTTCAAAGATATTTCTTTACCAGATTCCTCAGTGCCTTCAGCCATGGCAGAGCTTCAAGGAAAAAAATGTTTTTTTCTGGTTCAATGTACCAGAAAAAAATATAAAAATTAAGGGAGATATTCAAAAAGTGTATTTGCCTTGAAAGTATCTTGTGTTGAACTGTATAGCGCAGTCGAACATAAGGTGTTGACATTTGGTGTTATGTCATAAAATGCTGTATGATCTTTTTATATGCAATAAAATGTTGTATAAAATTTGTCAAATTTTAATTCCACAATTAAATTCCACAATTAATTGCCAATTAATTCCAGATGTTTATGAATAAATATTTTACATTGTTTTTGTTGTATGTATTGTCTCCAGTTTGATTCCTGTTGATTACATGAACAAATCCATATTGTTTTCTTGTCAAAGGATAGAAATGATTTGCTGTTGTCTTCTGGAAGATGCTTTTTATTTACTTCCCAGTCTATGCTTATAGCTTTGAGAAAATAAAGACAATCTGTCTCATACTTGCATGGTGTAAGTTATTTATTTAGTTTAAAGTTCTTATAATCACTCAATCAACAAATGGATGGGGTTACAATATGTTAAACTATAAAAACAACAATAACAACAAATTATAACAATAATAATCCAGGTACTGTAGTATTAAATTAGTTATTTCAATCAGCCTTCCTTCAAAATGGATGCCAAGAAACCTATCTAAAATTGAAGACCCTGTGAAATAAAATGATCTTTAAAATTGTAAAAGCCATGGAGGAGTAAGCTTCAAATGTGTAAACTAGGCCCACATTGACAATTGCTATAAGTTAAAAGTTAACTGGACACAGGACAAACACAAGCGTTAAAAGATGCCTTCAGAAGTAGATAATAGGGAGATAAGTTGTTGAGAGCCAAAAGACAGGAAAAAAATCCATCAAAAGACAACAAAGGGAAGCTGGGTACAAAGTCCAAGGAAACCTTAATGCCACTGACAGTTGCCAAATTTACAAATCACTAAAACAAGGATGTAAGGATAAAAAGGGACGCCCCAGTTTTTTGAATTGTTCTAAATATGGATTTGAGAGCTCCTGTTCCTCTGGTTAAAGCCTGGCCAGCCTAGTTGGATGACATTTGGGCAGTGGTGGAATTCAAATTTTTTTTACTACCGGTTCTTGGTGGGTGTGGCTGGGGGAGGTCATGTGACTGGGTGGGGAGTTTCTGTAATCAGGGCAATAAAGATCAGGCTAGAAACAACACCAGGATGTTTCTTTCCTGCCTTCCTTACAGGATTAACCCTGTAAAGTAGAAAAAAACAAAAGGAGATTTCTTCTAACAACCGGTTTTCTGAACTGCTTAGAAAATTTACTACCGGTTCTGGCAAACCTGCTCAAACTGGCTGAATTTCACCTCTGCATTTGGATGAGGTATTAACAAGAAAAAAATGAATGTGGTAATGATTGTTTACAGTACTTTAAATCAATACAGTTTTGTATAGCTTTAAATTCAGTGTGTGTGTGTATTCTAATAATGCTAATTGCCTCAATGCTTGGTTGAAAGTGAGAATTTTGTGAGTATTACCAGTTCTTTTCTCTCTGAACTGCACATCTTGACAAAGAAGATGATTGGAGCAAGTGATTTATAAGCTGAGCCTATTATAACAGACCCAGAGAGAACTTGAAAGAAAGAAAGGACAACAGAGTAGTATTAGTGACTTTGCTTTACTGCCTTGCCTTTTGTGATCATATGTTTCCACCACAAAAAAACTATAATTATGTTCTGGGAAGAAGAAATGTATTGATTCCAGTCATCAAAAAAAAATGTTATGGATGTGTGGCTACGGAGATAAAAGAATGGATAATGGAGATACAAGGGAATTGGAACTATGGCAAATATTTCATTCATTTTTTAAAAAAAACTGATCTGGTTGAAAAGTTCCATTGAAGACATGGGCATCCACGCGAGGGGAACAGAGGCAGATACTAAAAAGTGCCTCCTGATATTGCAGGGTAAATCTGACCTTTTATATGTGCATCACAATATGTAGGTGAAGTATGTAAGTATGTGAACTATGTATAATGCAGAGTTTGTATTTTAATACAATGCATGTTAACTCATTTTGATGGAATCTTAGTTTGCTTCAGATGCTGCTAGTTGAACGCAGTATGTTCTGATGAAGAATTATTTTCTAAGGACCAACTTGATTTTAATGGAAACGAGCATTTGATCTCGGACAATCAAACTTAAGTCATCTCTTAGATTAATAAATAAATAAAATTAAGCTTTAGGATATTCAGTGGCAATTACCGGAAGTGATGGCAGTGATTAAGAGGGCAGAAGCAGAATACATTCTCATTACTGACTGTCTAGGAAACTTCCAGTAAATTCATTGAATATTTTTAATACACATAATGATTTAAAAAATTGTACTGTGGAGATATAGAAGTGTGGAAATTGCTCTTAAGTATTTCCATTTTAAAATTGGTTTCTGAAACCTCTGTCAACAAAGTTGCAACTTCTTAACTATTGAATCCTAGCAAACTATGGTTTATGAATTATCATACTATGTAAATCTAGCCAATTGTAATTTATTCCATAATTATGATTAAACTAATCATTATGTTGTGCACATAAGGGCAATCTAAGAACCTTAATGAGCACATCAAAGATAATAGCATTACAGCCTAAATGTTTGCATTTAGACAGTAATACATATTAGCCATTTCTATAACAATAAACCTATGGGCAAAACCCAAAATCAAAGTTTCATTTTTCCATCTCAGGCACGAAACCAAGAGGCACTTTCCAAGTAAAAAAACAATTAGAAGTGTTCTTTTCTTTGAATAAAGCAGTCAGTGTAACCATCTCTATTTTTTCCTTGTTGTGGGAAGTAATATCTATTTAGCAAAGTAAACTTTGGATAAAAGACTGATCTAGGCTATAATTTAGAAAGAAAAACAGTTACCTAGAACTTTTCAACAGGAGAATAAAAAGGAATAAAGGAAAGAAAAGCAACCAGTAACTGTACCTACAGCTGTCATCTTACAAGTAAAATCTGAAGAACAGATAATAGTAATTTAAATGATTGTGTATATTGACAGATGAAAAGTAAAAAGATGATAGCCAACAAAAATTTGTAAAGAACTCAGTTGGAGACTTACTGATACTTTAATAAAAATAGGTAGCACATCCTTTGACCTGACCTGTCGGTTAGGAAGTTGCCAGTATATTCATTTTAAAAATTAAAATTGGGGAACTGTGTAATTACAGTTGGGTTGGTTTAATGCCTGTAAATAAGGTGAGTTTGATGAAAAGCTGCATGAATAAAATTGTATAAGTAAATATTCCTCATTGAAAAAGTTTTTGAGACTTTATTGGTTGGTTGGCTTTGGTAGTAAATATAGTTTATTTGCTTTTCAAAAATCATTTACCAAAAACTAAGAAAATATTACAGTTATGAGTAAAGAATAGAAAGCAGTACAGAAGGAAATGTTTTCTTTCATCTATTTTATTTTCTTTTTAATTTTGTCATTTGGTTTTCAAGATCTTCCATTAGGTAATTTGTCTTATGTAAGTTAAAGAATGGTTTATATACTTTATATTGCAACCATAATAAAAGCCTAAAATTGTTTCTGGCATAAACTGTTTTTTGTGTGCCCTCAAGTAAGTCTCAACTCCTGATGGCAGCCTGGGAGTCTTGGTCAATATATTTATAGCTGCTGGCAATGCCTAGTTAACCTTGATAAAAAACAAAAAAAGCTAAGCATCACTGATCCAGGTTAGTTCTTGGATTGGAGACAACATGAAATACTAGTCTTGTAGACTAAATTGGACAATTGAAATAAAAAATGCAGGTAGTCCTTAACTTACAACAGTTCATTTAATGACCATTCATAGTTACAATGACACTGAAAAAATGACATGACCATTTTTCACATGACCTTTGTAGCATCCCTATTATCGTGATCAAAATTCAGATGCTTGGTGACTGATTCATACTTATGACCATTGCTGTGTCCCAAGATCATGTGATCACCTTTTGCCACCTTTGGACAAGAAGCCAGATTCACTTAACAACCATGTTTACTGACTTATCCTGTAGTGATTCACTTAACAACTGTGGCAAGAAAAGTCGTAAAATGGGGCAAAACTCACTTAACAAATGTCTCACTTAACAACAGAAAATTTTAGTTCAATTGTGGTCATAAGTCAAGGACTACCTGTAATGGCATCCTGGAAGGCAAGTGACAAACATTTCTTTTATTATTTTTTAAGGAAATGGCATGGTGCCCATGTATAGTGTCTGTGCAGTCACTGGGAAAATAATGTAATCCATTTGATACCTTTTCCTTTATGTTTTAGTTTTAATGCTGTGCAGTCTCTTTTGCACACCTTTTTTAGTTCTGACTAAAAGTTTTCTTGTTTCACAGATGTTAATGTTTGTTTTAGTTGTTTGCAAGTTTCCTTGGGAACTAATTTCATTGCAAACTGGAGGAAGAAACACAATTCATTAATGAACAGACCAGATGATTAATTAAACAAGTAAACAAATTTGCTCCTTATGGGCCAAAATGGAATTTTATAACATTGCCTCAAATAATGTATCTTTATATTTGGACAGCAGAGACATTACAGCAAAAGGAACACATGGAGAGAAAAGATTAAAAGTACAGTTTTTTTAAATAAAGTATTCTTGAGATCAATGCTTACTCGAAATATATATATATATATTCGTAGATTTTCACGGGTAGAGGTATGTAGGTCTAGGTGTGTTCGGGTCTTTTCCCGTGTAAGATAAAGACTATTTTTATTTTATTTATTTATTTATT
>JAEANM010021372.1:0-11871 GCA_017656035.1 Myanophis thanlyinensis
TATAGCACAGGGTGAAATATTGTTTATATTGTTTTTGTTTATGTTATGTTGTTTATTATCAATAAAAATTAAAAAAAGAAAAGAAAGACTGGTACCCATTCACTCATTGGCAAAACAGTGAACTTGCCTTAATCATGTAGCATTTAAAAATGAGATTTGATCCAAAAGTAAGTATTGGATAGGTCAGCTACATTGCATTCCCACTTGAGATCTCAAGTCCAGAAGAGAAATGTAACATGTCGGTGCAAAAAAGCAAAGTTGTGGCTTAAATAATTTTTTATTGCTGAGAGGTGAATGAAGTCAAAGCAGCTTTAGCCTTGCTATCCACAAAATACCTTCGATAGTTTAACAAGGTAATTAAACCCATTGGCTTGCTGGTCATGTTCATATCAGAAAGCCCTTCACATCATTCTATGCTGTGAAATTCCAGAATGATTAGAAAATCTACCAGATCTGAGAATATTATCACAGCTATCAGATTTGTCAGGCTACCCTGAAGCAAGCCACTGCTTTGATTTACAAATCAGTTTAAAGGGGGTTATTCATCTGTTGCACATACTGTATCTTAAACTAAAATTTTAAATTCTACCTGAAAATAAATCTCACTGAAGTCAGTAGAGTTTATTTCTTAATAGTGTTTCATGCAAGTGTTGTGAGTCTATTCATTTATATTCAGGTCCTACAAATAGAATGATTCAAATGTACTAACTTACAGCTAAGAAAAATGAAATATTTTACTTAAATTTAAAATCTAGCTTTGATCAAAGTATCATCTTTTAATTCACTGCAATTTGGGGACATACCATTATTCTGCAACATCTTTTTAAAGTACAGAAGATATATCCAGGATTCTCATACTGTATGTCTGGATCCTGAATGAAATTCTGAATTTCCACATATTAAAATGAACTTCATCAGTATAGTTGAAGATTGAAACTGTAGCTTTAAAATGCCTGATATTTATGATTAATCCTTTAACATATCTCTCCCTCCCTTCCTCTCTCTACAATATAGCTGTATGGGTGTTTTGTTTATTCGCTATGGAGAATGAAAAACTCAGGGAGTTTAAAGCTTTGTCCAATTCCTCATAGAAAGGTTTTTATCAAATGACTACTATTCAGAGGGATCCCTTGTTTCCCATGCACAGATTAAATCAGGGCCTCTGGAACAGGCATTATTTATGCACAGATGTCCATTCATTCATCAACATCTCAGTCTTCACTAGGCAAAACCTACTGCTGCCTGTGCTGCTTTTCACAGCTGGAAACTGCCTTTGAGTTCACTGCTGATTCCTCTCAGTGGAGTTTCAACTTGATTTTCAGGAAAGATCCCTCCAGAGAATGTGTAGCGAACATGAGCTGGGAGATAGAAGGAAAAAATACAAATGAACCTAAGAGAGAGATGAAAGGCCTGATCAAAAAAGCCAACATGAAAAGTGGAGTAAGCAAATGAGCAATTGTCATTTTCTCATCAATTCTAAGTCCTGTTGGGCTGGCAGCTTCTCTGGTATGTTTAGGAACGGTGTACATTTTAATAGCTTCCATTTACTAATGCAGCAATGACCCTGCTGGAGGAGGATTTTGGCTACTGTGCTAATTGCATTCCTTTACTGCACAGTAACTTAGCACATTATTAAGATTCTGTGGAATGAGCCCATCTCTCTCCACCGTTTCATTCCCCACCTCCACCTCATCTCTGTTATGTGCCCTTGTTTTCTCCCTTCCCAAATCTGATGGGCAGGCTTTTGGAAAGTGAAATATAGAGAAGCTATCTATCACTCAGAGGCCAGAAAGTGGCAAGTTACCTTGAGTTAAACACTGCAGGGACAGTACTGCTCAGCTGAGATAGAAGGCCTTGAAAAGATTCACCAGCCAAGACCTAATTTAAGGCTCATTTGCTTTCTTGTTATCTACCTTGCCATTGTCGGAATTTTTGGCATCATTCAAGAAGCAGGCACAGAACAATGGCATTTTAGGAAAAAGAGAGTGATCAGGCAAGTAGGTTTATAATCAAACTACAAAAGAGATTTGGTTCCCATTAGCCATATCTAGAATTTCATCTAATTCTGATGGACTTCATCTATTTCAAACAGAAACTCAAAAACCCAGCAGACAAAATCCAGTTATACAAAAGGCCTAGTGGGGCAATCTCTTGCTTGCTCTTCTTTATACATATTTTAAATCTTCATTTCAGTAGAAAAGAGAACCCTGGATCAGCTATTTCCAATCTGGTGCCTCCTGCAGTTTGTGGACTATGAATCTGTAATCCTCATCCATCTGTATGATTGAAATTCAAATAGTATCTCTCTCCACTCCCACAATATTGGAAAAATAAGTGTGGCACCTAAATCAATCCCCAAGAAAAGGCCATTGGATTCTCCTTATGTTAAACCTGAGAATATTATCATACATTCATACTGGACAAAAAGAAAGACTCCATTATAGGCTTACTCTCATTTTCTACCATTATTTCCTCCCTGCTTGTCTCTTCAATTCAGCCATTGTCCATGAGTTGTTTTCCCCACCAAAATCATTACGTCCTCAGGATTATACCTTCTCATCAGTCTGCCAGGAAGGGCCCCTGCTCAGTATTAGTAGCTACTTCCAGCCCTTCGGTTTTGTTTTTAGATTGCAAATCACTTTTACATGTTCAATAGTTTAGTTAAAATATATTACTAATCCTTCTGTGCAAGACCTTTTTTCCTTCTGCATTACAAAGAAGTTGGTTCTACCAATTTTCCCACTTGAGGCAAAGGATACTGTGATGTCATTCAGCATGTCTAGGATGGATTTGAGGGACATTTGAAGAAAGAACCAGCTGGCTCTTGAAACAGAACAATTCATTTTTGCTACTGCTCACCTTCACTAATCAATGCTATCCTTTTCCAAAATACTTGAAAGTCATGGAGCAGAGTAAAACCCAGAATGATTAGGACCTAGAAAGAAAAGTTATAGACTAGAGATAGTGGATTGAAACTGGAGAGAATTGGACTGAAAGATCTGGAGGATACTCCTTGCAGGTTATATTAGGAATCAATGTCAATCTAACTCATGAGGCTTTTCTTTCTGCAAGCAAAATTTTCATTCTATCACAGTTATGGATGGGTTTTAAATAAACCATCATCTTTTTTAAAAAATATGAATTTACCAAGGTTCTGCCATTCACATCAATATATGTCATGTATACATACAGTAATGCTTCTTTAGCACTTCCTGGATTGACCATGTGATTATACAGTATTGTTGTATTTCAAAGCTATTGGTAATGGTTGTTTCTTGTTTGGTGGCTTCTAAATGATCACTACATGAACAGAATGCTGGTCTAGATAAGCCTTTCATATGAGAAATTTCTTCATAAGATATACCTAACATTATACAGGTAGTCCTTGACTTACAACTCTTTGTTTAGTGATCTTTGAAGCTACAGCAGAACTGAAAAAAGTGTCATGCTAGGTTTTCACAATTAAAACCATTGCAGCATTCCCAGCTTCATGTGATCAAAATTAAGGTGCTTGACAACTGACATATATTTATGACAGTTACACTGTCCTGAGATCATGTGACTGCCATTTGTAGCCTTCCCAGTTGGCTTCCAACTATCAAGTCAAGGGAATGGGGAAGCCAGGTTCATTTAACAGCTGCATGATTCACTTAACCATTCCAGTGATTTGCTTAATGATCGTGACAAAACATCATAAAATGGGGGGAAACTCACTTAAATACTGCCTTAGCAATAGAAATTTTGAGTTCCATTGTAGTTGAATGAAGTACAGATGGCAATGGGTGTGATATATATCATAGTTAAGAGTATGGTGTCTAATATAGGGTGAAAGTGTATGTTATTCCTAGCTTTTGGAAGCTGTTATCCATTCTTGATGTACTCTGTTTATCCATATGTGCAGTTTGCATCAGCCAAATATCTCCATTCTAATAAATGAAGGCCTCCGACTTCTACATTCTATCATACCCATTGCCAATACTTGTGTAACAGCTATTCTGAAAGTATAAATATCAAAGAAAACTGTTTCCTAGTGGCCAAGCTGACATTCAACAATATGGAGATGAAAATGTATGCAGAATGTTAATATGCTGTAAGTATACAATGGTCTTTTTTATTGAAGTAATATTAACCCCAAAGAAAACTAATAAGTTTTCAATACCCTTGTCTTCAATTTATTAATCCATGAACCCTAGGATATTGTTTAAAGCTTTACATTTGTAAATACAAGATTAACCCAGATATTAGAAAATTAAAAAGGCCTTGGCTCTGATGGACTTTGGAGAATGAGATCAGGAAAAACTGTCTACATAAAATACTTCAAGCATGATACCAATAGCCTTAAGTGTTTTAGAAAAGCATTTCAATAATAATAAGTTCTTTTGATGAGCAATTACTTCCTGTCTGTAACCCACATTACACTGGCTGCACATATAATAGGTGTCACTCAGTGCCATTACTTTTTGAGCATAAAAGTTTAATGTGTTGCAGGCTTTTTTTAAATGAAAAGTTATCTTCTTTGAAGACACTCAGCTTCCCGTTGAAGTCTGATCATATTCAGGTGTAGACATGAAAATGGTTTGGATATTTCCCAAAGAAGCTCATTAATGTATTAGTCACAAACAGGTTCCCAGGCCTGTTGACCTCAGTCTGTAACTTCTTTCTATGATCTTCTTCCAAACTCAGCATCATAGCCACAGAAAATATCAAGAAAGAATAAAATGGCAAAGTTGACAAAATCTATGTTTTCTTTAGCAAATAAGACTCATATTGCTTCTCAGCTGCTTCAGCAAATACAGATCTAAGGTAAGGAATAAACTCTTCTTTTATATAACAACAGTGGGATTAGTTTATTTCTCTTGCCAATCTCATATAAATAGCAAAGTCATAGGCTTCTTAACTACTCATTTAGTTTTTAAACATCACCTTTTTGCCAAGGATTGTTAACTCAATCTGTTCTATAAGTGTCTGGAATCCTAGTTAGAAAGTATGAAAATCAACAAAAAAATGAAAATGAATGTACTGTAACTTCCATAGAATTTTTCTCAAGGGCTCTTTCAAAGACTTCAAATATATTTTAACTCCCCATGTTAATTACTATGGGACATTAGCAACAGCAGTGGTCCATCATGCATCAAAAGTCTGAAATCATGAAATAAATGGAAATAATCAACATCAACCAGAAACCACACAGCTGAGACTATACTATGAGTATTCCAACATATTTCTCAATGATGGAATATTAGAAACTGATAATTAGAATTATCAGGAAACCGTTCTCTAGGTTTCCACACACTTTAACAATCAAAGAACTTACCTTTCAATTAAGAAAGAAAAGATGCTGATCACTAACCTGACCTACTCAATCTCACCTTAATTATTTTGTCATCCAAAAAGGAGTAAATACATATGTAACATAACTTAAAAGGGTCATGCATGCATTTTGGTCTTATAAAAGACAGTGATAAAGGGATATTTTACATTTGGAATACCATCGGTAAGTAGGCCAGTTATTTCCTGCAGTGTCACTCAACGAGTGAAAACTGAGTTCTCATGAATGATTATTTGCATTTTATACACTATGACAAGTTGACAGAGGTGCCTCCCAACAGAATGTGCCAGCTTGGTTCACAGAGTCTGACAAGTAGAATTTACATTTGGCTGGTAAAGGTGATTCACCATTTCTTGACCCTCTGATGATAACTCTATAGTAACAAAGGAAGGAATGTATTGCCAAGAAAACAATAATAATCCATGGAGTACATAGAATCAGTACAGCAAACTAGCAGAAAAGTGAACACTCGAAAGAAACATCAGAGCTTCTCTACCCACAACCAATTCCTCTTTAAATATTTCCTTGGAAATATTTACTTCAGAGAAATCTAGATGTAAACTGAATTGTGGGCAGAAGTATTTCAAATATTCACTAATTGTGGTCTGATATTCATTTTGAGGGACAGGCACCATTATGCCTACATTTGATGAGGTGGCTAACTTTCAACTATGTAAACAAGTCTTAATTAACAAAAACAAAGCAGGAACACACTTTATGCAAGCAATCCATTTATGTTACTTGATTGTAATCCTTAGACATTTGTTCAGTCAGGGATCATATAATCAGGATTTATATATATATTCTTCTGTAGATCAGAGGTTGCAATCTATAATATGGGATACCAGTTCTGGGTTTACAGTCTCTAGAACATTCCCAGGATCATCCACAAAATTGTCCATTTTCAATATGGAGACTTTTCTATTCCTCCCACCCCTTAAGTAGTAAAATAGATGTACTGTCTTAAGCATGTTTACTAAAACTCCTGGCCTAGCTAGATGAAAGCTTGTGACTGACCTCATCTGATCTTAAAAAAGCTAAACAGAACTGGATTTGGTTGTACAGTACTTGGATGGAAAGCAACCAGGAAGTACCAGCACTGTAAATCACACTGAGAATCAGGGGGAAACAATCCTGGAAACAGACAGTGACAAACTCTTTTGCATTGTTTCCAAGAAAAGTTACTAGGAAGAGTTTTAGTACTGTAATTCTTACAAGCCTGTAAAGGGGGTATTGGGGGAAGACCCAATGTTTGAAGTGATGTGCCTTTGTCTATGTGCCTTTGTCCCTATGTGCCTTTGTCCCGCAGTGATGGAAGATAATGAAAACAGCGTACAAGAGTGATCACTAGCCAACAAAGTTCCCAACCTTCTTAGATGAAAGGCTATGTTTCTCCTCTTGTAATATTACTAGTTACAGTAACCAGGATGAAAGCATCCCTAGTCATCCCTCTCTATGTCTTCCTTTCCCCAATTAAACAATTAGTATGTTTATATCTGCATATGCAAATACAGGATAATATTAAGTTTAGTTGCAGCAGACAGGATCTTATACTTACATGTTCCTTCACTGTGACATTAGTCACATGAACAAATGGAATACATTAGCTGAACAAAACAATGATCCAATGCAAGTTTTTTTTTTTTTTGTGTGTGAATCTAGTCAACATGGGTTGAAACATACCAAAGATATTATACTGCTCAGTTTTAAAGATCAAAATTTGAAGTCTTATTGAAATGCAATACAATCCAGACAGAAAATGCTTGTCTCTTCATTGTTTTTCTGATGTCCCAAGTGTCAGGTGATGAAATGGCTCTCTTGAATGCTTAGATGTATAAAAATCAAAAATTGCTTGCATAGGCTTGCTTGTCTTTTTGGTCTTATAGTTCATTCAGAGGTCAGAAAAGGGGCACTGTAGCAAGGCTTCCAGACATATGTAATTATTGCAAAACAGACAGACCTGCAATATTTTCACATGACAAACGTGCACAGCTTTTCTCCCTATAAGGGCAGTTTCATGGAAATTAATAGCAAAATAAATAATTTGAATATTGATTATGAAGACCGACAGCATAATCAAGTCTTGAGCTTTATAAGTCAGCTCATGCATGATGAGTATATCACATCTTTCTTTAATCCAGCCATAATTTGATATTATAGACCAACTAATAAATCCTAATAAGAACGATGCCATCTAAATAGATTTTGCTATAGAACAGCAAACAGATTCTAAGCTGAGCCTCCTCAGTTTACAAGACTTTTTATATGGCTTCATGTAATTCTTCTTCACTTCTTGAAAAAAATGTAGTTCCTCCAGCTGCTAACTCCCCATGTGGCCAGGTGCCCAATCATCCATACATTTGAAACACCCATGTAGGTGATAAAGAGAAAGCTTCCTTCTGTACATGTCCTTATTTACACTTGTAAATCACCTTTCAATATTCCCCAGATATGCTGACTATCAGGGATATGGGTATATCATATTCAAAGAGTGCCAGGAATGCATATTTAAAAAGCTCACTTCTTCAGCCTTATGATCCCTCCAGGTGTTCTTTCAATGCATGAGGAAGTTAGTTGAACCCTTATAAAAGTTAAAATAATATTTTTATTATTCAGAAATAATGTAATATGATTAGGAAGTATTTAATTAATCCAGAGATACAGGAGAAGGAACAGTTTGATCCAATGGCCCAATTCCAATTTTTAAAACCATGTGAGAATCACATAATCAAGCTGTTTATGAGTTGGAGTTGGACCAAGAGAGATTTGGGTTCAAATCCCATTCAGCTATGGTGAAAATTGTGAGTTTGGATTAGCTATTGTATCTCAGCCTACTCTACCTCACAGATATCTTACTGGGGGAGGAGGGATAAAATAAGGGAAATGTTTCCTCATCCTCATTTATGCCAGCTTGAAACTGTAAAGGAAAGATGGAATAGAAATACTGTATAATACAGGTAGTTCTTGCTGAACAACAACCCTGTTTAATAAGTGTTCAGAGTTACAATAGTGCTGAAAAAGTAGCTTTATAATAGTCCTCACTCTTATGACCATTGCAGTATGCTGAAATCATGTGATAACCATTTGTGCCCTTTACAGTTTCCAGCAAGCAGTCAGTGGAAAAGCCAGCAGTACAAATAACAGTCAACTGATGTCTTATTTAACAACCATGTCCCATTCACCTAGCAATTGCAAAGGGAGGATATCATAGTCTGGCACGGTCATATGATGCTTTGCTTAATGACTGCATCATTTAGCAATGGAATTGCTGGCTCCAAGTATAGTTGTTAAGCGAATACTACCTGTAAGTAAAAAATTAACAGCATGATTTGATGATCACCTGAATACTATCTAAGACTGCTTTTCAGTCTTTACTGCATAGATTTAATATTGACCAAATGTTCGTGGCATTGGGCTGTATGCTTGCATTTCTATAAGTGCTTATTTAAAAGCCTGTCTTAGCAATGCAGAAGGGTGAAGTAATCTGTTTTAGAAGTTATCAAGTTAGGAGAAAGAGGATGGCAGGAATGAGTGTATGTGCATAGTAAATTGCCTACAACATGACTTAGAAATCTGGATCTGGTTCTAAAACTCTTACACCTAGCCACATGAGAAAATTAAATGCAGTAATGATAAAGTTTGTCTTTGCAATTCAACTAGAATTCAAGTGACAAGATAATTTTTTTTTTTAAGTAAGGAGAATCTGTGAAGACAAATAATAATAGACATCAGCGCACAGAAACATATTCTCTATGTACCACGAGATGAGGAAAGATAGAAATTATATCCTTACTCAGATATTAAGTGTTTAGGAAGAGGACTAGACTTTTACAGGTAATCCTTGACTTATGACCGCAATTGAGCCCAAAATTTATGTTGTTCGTTAAGTGAGTTTTGCCCCATTTTACAACTTTTCTTTCCACATTTCCTAAGTGAATCACTGCAGTTATTAAATTAGTAACATTGTTATTAAATGAATCTGGCTTTTCCATTGACTTTGCTGGTCAGAAGGTCATAAAGGTGATCACATGACAACACTGAGACCATCACAAATATGAATCAGTGGTCAAGCATCTGGATGTAATTCACATGACCATGGTGATGCTACAATGGTCATAAGGGTGAAAAATGGTCACGAATCACTTTTTTCAATGCTGTTGTAACTTCAAATGGCCACTAAATGACTTGTTGTAAGTCGAGGGCTACCTATAGTTTGCTCTCCCTCCAATTATCCCTGAAGGCAGAGTTGGGATTCAACCAGTTGGTGCCTATTCACTAGAACCGGTTGTTAATTTCCTACGCAGTTTGGAGAACTGCTGGTTCAGCTGGTCATTAGGGCAGAGAACTAGTTGTAAATTGTTTGAATCCCACCACTACCTGAAGATAATAGTCAAAATGGCAAATAAGAGCATTCTTCTCTTCCTGTAGCAAATGCACTGAGCTGGAGTGGACAGTTAAAATTGTGTTCCTAAACTTACTTAGTGAATGCAGTGGCCTCTAAGTAAACAGGCAAAGCATGGTAGGTTCACTTTCCAGGGATTAAAGTTAATCCTAAAAAAGGAAAGTTTTGAAACCCAAATTGTTCTAAAATAATTTTTGGAGCATCTTTTGATAGAGAGCTTGAAGGCCTTAGCAGTTTACAAAAGATACATTTTGATTATCATGGCTTAATGAGGTGTATGAATTAATAATGATTCTTGCAAAGGTCTGAGCAGCAGGAATGAGGGGGAAAAGGGAAGATGGGTTATTGTTTAAAAAGAACATCTGTCTAGATAATAGAGCAGTTAATGGCAAGGCAGTTGGGCTGACTTAGATATACCATGCCTTGGTATATCTATATACCTTTCTGGCCTACTAAATATCCCCTCTTACCACTTCATAGCCCTCTATATCCCTTCCCTATGTGAAAAAAAAACTGGCGAGTGTAGTAATAATGGCAAATTAAATACCCCGAAAAAAGAACAGAAACAGTGGCTCTTTCTCTGTTCTACTGGAATGTTTTTAATTTTATTTTATTTTTCTGCCTACTGTTTCTGGTAATTCTGGCTGGTGGCAAGACCTGGCTTCTAACATTAACCACATGTAGGCTGCTCATGCATGGAGATGCCAAGTCTAAAATTAGTTGCCGTTTTTTGAAGGATAGGGAAGCTTAGAAACGAATGTTTGCTCTTTTTTTTTTAGGTAAAAGAAATGGTAATGCTTGTAGGAGATTAATATGCAAGATTTATTTTTTTAAAAAAATATGACCCTAGTATATTATCACATTAGTTAGAACAAATATTTCATGCCTGATGTTGAGTTACTGTGAGCAGAACTTTGCTTCTGGAGCACAGCTAATAGAGGAAGTGGAAGAAGAAAGTTTGGCCAGTTTTTTCTTTCTCCTCGTTAAACTCTCAAAACTTTTATTTGAAGAGTTCAGAGGCTCTCTAGAACAAAGTGGGAATGACACAGTTACAGATAGTCCATGACTTATGACAGTTCATTTAGTGACCGTTGGAAGTTACAGTAGCATTCAAAAAGTGTCTTATGCCCATTTTTTACACTTCTAACCATTGCAGCATCCCCATGGTCACATGATCAAAATTCAAATGCTTGGCAACTGACTCATATTTTGATGGTTGCAATGTCTTGGAATCACGCGATCAGCCTTTGCAATCAATGGAGAAGTCCAGATTCACTTCACAACTGTGTTACTAACTTAACAACTGCAGTAATTCACTGTGGCAAAAGTTGTAAAATGGGGCAAAACTCACTTCACAAATGTTTCACTTAGCAACATAAATGTGGGGCTCAATTGTGATTGTAACTTGAAGACTCCCTGAAGTGACAGACAGAAAATAATTTATTTTTAATGTTTTGATTTTGAAAAAAATATTTAGATGTATGACAGAAAAGAGAAAAAAAAAACATTTAAAACTTTCCCTACCCTATTCATATCAACAAAAACTTTAGTTAAATTGATAAGAGCGCATCTGATCAGGTTCCTAGGATACTAGTCACTTACCTCCCATTCTCTCTTCAGAAATCCATCCTATATATGTGTAGCTGTATTTACAGTATGCATGTGTGTGCCTTTGTTCCTCGTGATCTCTGAGCCTCTTGTAATCTTTAAGAATCCAAAATTTGGCATCTTTATAATATGAAGCTTGATACAGATTTTAACTCATGAAGGATAGAACTATATTTATTTTCCTGAAAATAAAATATAATTTAGTGCTTAATGAAAATCAAATATTTGGGCTCTTTCTAGAATAGAGATTTCATAACACTGCAATTCCTGAAACCATTAACAAGCATCTTTAAATGTAGTATATAATGTTTGGCTTCTTGTACAACATAAATCACAACAGATGATTTTGTGGTTCTGGTATTTGTATCACTAAAGTTGTAGTAACCATGCTACATATTAAACATTTAGTGAAAAGGGTTGTGTGCCATATTCTCCATTATCAAGTCATACTCTTGAATTTTTCACAGTAGCCAGAGATGTAGAGGTTTAGCAGACAAATTCTTCTCCGTCTCCTTCTCCTTCTCCTTCTTTT
>JAEANM010021373.1:0-11870 GCA_017656035.1 Myanophis thanlyinensis
CTTCCTCCCTATGATAAATCTCAAAATAACCCCTCAGGATTTGCTTAGTGGGTACTGAAATTCCAGCATAGAGGCCCTTTTAATTTTCTTCTAGTTCAATAACAGCAGCCTAACACAACCCTGCATGCTCAGCCAGTAAATAACTTCATATTTGGGGATAAATACTTTGGATTATATATTTAAATATGCAATGTGGTTTACTTGTATACAATTTTCACAGGGGTTGAGTTGTCAAAGTAAGCCAGACAATCTGGTTCCTGCAACACATTAAGCCAATATCTAACAAAACACATGTTTGTTAATATGGTGTATGTGCCAGTTTATGCTTTGTGCAATATTCTTTTTAAACAAGTGAAATCTCGCAGTATCCTTCAGGGGAAAAGGTGTACTGGAGCTTGAAATGAAGAGCAAATGCTGACTAATTACAGCTCTGCATTATGAATCTGCAGCTTTTCTGCCTTCTTTGCTTCCTTTGACTTCAGGGAATAATCTCTGTGATATATAATCCTTATATTCAAACATGACACAAGAGTCACTGAAACTATTGTGCAAGTAAATCTCTCTAGGGCTAGGCTCATACACACACATCTGATGCCTGCAAATCAAGCAAACTTTCCTCCAGGAATAATTATGTGTCATTCACACATTCACCTTCATTTCTTAGTCATATTTAAGTGTGCTCCTTTCAGCTACCTCTATCGCTCCAACTTTTAGGGAAGCTTGCCATCCAGGCAATGCAGATACTGCCACCAAGGAGGAACTGGTTTTCAAGTGGGGAAACAATTCAGAATAACTTTTCATGCAGTTTTCTATAGCACTTCAATTAGTTTTACAAAAGTCAGAACGGTACAGTATTCAGTTAAAGAATGCTGGATAGCAGCAGTGTGCATGAACAAGAGTGATATATACCCATATTATAAAATTAAGTAGAGCTGAGAGCCATTTATTTACCATGCTGAAAACAGCATAGACCACGGGGGTCAAACTGGTGGCCTACAGGCCAAATGTATCATGCGCAGGCCAAGCCCACCCCAGCTCCGCAAAGGGGAAAAATGTTGTGAAACATCACGTGATGGCAACGTGATACGGGTTTGACACCCATGGCGTTGACACCCGTGGCATAGGCCAACCTTTTACTTACTGAGTGCCAAAAAGTATGTGCTTTGCACATGCCATCTGCACTTGCTTGCGGCTCTTCCACATGTGCTGCACATACAACCACATCATCTGTGCATGCAGCAGCTTTTGCACATGCAATGCACACATGCTGCATGCAGGCACTCACGCACACATGAGCAATCATGTGTGCATGTGCAGGAGAGCTCCAAAGACCAGCTGGATTTCCTGCTCAATTGTGCACATGCACAGTGGATGCCTGAAGACCAGCTGGGTCTCTGCAATCGCACATGCGTGCATGTGCAATTGCATGTGCATGCTCTGCTGGAGGTAAGTTGGCTGACAGCTTGTATGCCCAACAAGATGGCTCTGCTTGCCACCTGTGGCACCCATGCCATAGGTTCGTCATCACGGCATAGACCCTCTTCCCTATGAACCACATGAGTTAGCCTTATTGGTGCCTCAAATTGCAAAAGCTGCATTCTTAAAAGTGCTTGTTATACCATTTTGCCATTCATACTTGTGTAAAATAATTTATATAAGCTTTTTTGAGCCAATATGTCTTAGACAAACAATTTTGCACATTAGAACAAACAAATCATAGAATACAAAATTTCTTTACATTCACTGTCTGTTTATAGGCACTGTCTTTTCCTATAGGATAGGAAATTGTGACCTCTCAAAAACTGCTGCCATAGTCAGAAAATCTAATAGTGCGGGACCTTAGCAGTTATAAGTCAGCAGCACCTGAAGGATAGAAGCTTCCCATTTCTCTATTATCTTTGTGTGTGTGTGTGTGTGTGTGTGTGTGCCTTCGTGTCAGGGTTGACTCCAGCAACTCTCTGGACTAATCCCTGCTGTTCTCTTGGCAAGGTTTTTTTTTTAAATGGTTTGCCTTTGCCTGCTTCCTAGGGCCCAGAGAGAGGGATTGGCTCAAAGGTCAACCAGTTGGCTTTGAGCCTAAGGCACAAAGTTGGTTGACCTTTGGGCCTATGGTGGGATTAACATGGTCTCCCAGTTTCTAGCCTTAACCACTACTTGGAACTGTCTCTTTCATTATAATTTACAGCAGGATATAACTAAAATCTGAAGGCTAGTGAGGCTGAGAATAAGGGGCACTGGAATCACTCTGTAATTGCAATGAGATGAGATGTATTTTAAGGGGCTGCCACAAAGAAGAGGCAGGGGTAAGTGTATCAGCCTATTCTCCAAAGCACCCGAAGGCAGGACAAGCAGCAATGGATGGAAGCTAAACAAGAAGAGAATCAACCTAGAATTAAGGAGAAATTTCCTGACAGTAAGAATATTCAACCAGTGGAACGACTTGCCTTCAGAAGTTGTGGGTGTTTCATCACTGGAGGTTTTTAAAAAGAGATTGGATAACCATTTGTCTGAGAATGGTATAGCATTTCCTGCTTGAGCTAGGAAGACTTTCTTGGACTAGGAGACCTGCAAGGTCCCTTTCAACTCTGTTGTTTTGATCTGTTATTTGGTTAGAATATATAAGTCCATTGCATGTGTTCTAGTGTACTGATGAATGTACTCTTGATTTCTGATTTCTAGAACAATAGATTGTTCTATAATACATAATATCATTTGATTTATTATAGCAAAAATGACCTTGCAAATAAATACACCTTAAGAATTAGCTTCATATTATAAGGGTTAGAAAAATGGAAGAACTATGTTTTAAAAACTGATAGGAATTAGAGAGTTGTTAGTATCATATGATGAGTCAGATATTCAGGCTAATATATTATCAATGAAATCACTATGAAACAGGTGTTTAGGTCAAAATCAATCTATTGGTAAATTCTGAGAATGGGTTGCTAGATGGATGAAAGGTATTGTCAAACATAAGGGAATATCTGAAAAACTCTTTATACATATTCATCTTGTATGAGGGACACATGCCACAACCCTCTAATGTTGCTGAACTGTAAGCATATTTCACTGTGGGCCCTAGTTGGCTGGTATTCCTGAGGTATTTTTTTCAGCAAAATTGTGGGTTCTTCATTACTGATTGAGGGAATTGTCCTTTTTTATTGTTTTGGAATTAAAGCATTGACCAAAGCGTATATGATTGCAATGTACTGAAAGTAAATTAAGTTGAAAATATGATGAATCTTGCAATCTCCATAATTATTACTTCTGTGTTGATACTCCATCTAAGTATTTTAATGGTATTTTAAAATTCAAAACTTAATGAGGATTTGAGTATATATCATTGGAATAGCAGACTGTTTAACTGTTACTATTATAAATGAATATAATTTCTTATTTTCTGGAACAGCCTGGCTGGACAGAAATGGTATCTGTATTAAGGAATATAATTCCTATCCTATCAAAGAGAGAAAATGACTGCATACTACTTCAATTAAAAGAGCAAAGCAAGATAAGTGCCTCTTACAATATGTTAATTTGTTATTATAGGATAAGGCATCTTATTGTGGAGATATAATGAGTTTGGGAGAAAAAAAATAGTTCCTGCCTCTGCCTCATGTTTTATTTATTTCTTTAAAATAATTTCACATCACTTACTTTAAAAAGTCCTCAATGCAGTTTACAATAAAAGTATTTTATGTGAAGTAGAGTTACCTGTTAAAAATCAAGTTTAATGACAATAGT
Organism: Myanophis thanlyinensis; assembly: GCA_017656035.1. Lineage (NCBI taxonomy): Eukaryota > Metazoa > Chordata > Lepidosauria > Squamata > Homalopsidae > Myanophis > Myanophis thanlyinensis. The sequence continues at coordinate 3,745 of JAEANM010021373.1, forward strand.
TTTTTATTATTTTGGGTGAAGAATTTGTTTGCAGTATTGTCTGTCCTGAAGAAAATAAATTTAATCCAGTCCTTAGGCAATTGGATGTTTTATACTTCGTCAAATCTCTTATTCTTAGTTGAAAAAAGGTCACTTTAACCTAATCATAGGTTTCAATATTACCATTTATTGTCTTATTCTAAAATTTACATAAATTATAACAAGTATTATATATTATTAATTTTCTTTACAATGAAAATATTAATTCTTATATGGCTTGGCACTACTTCAGCACCATTACTGCTAACTGTGCTTTTTCAGGATTAGGTGATATTAAATCACTCTTGCTGAGAAAAGAATGCTTTTTTGCATCTAATCTAATCTAATCTAATCTAATCTAATCTAATCTAATCTAATCTAATCATCATCTATCCAATTTGTCCTGCCCTTTTTTTGAACACCAGTTGCTTAAAAGGGGCAACACATCCCATGTTTATTCTCCAAAGAATTGTTATTAAAATTGCTGGATTTTTATTAACAACAATATGTGATTCTGATCAAGCGAAATTCACCAAATATTAGTACAGTCAATAAAATGTTTGAAATCTAAACTGCATTTAATAATAACTGCATCTAAACTTACATTTCATATTTATTTATACTGGTCTTTAGAGATCATAAAGTTGTATCATGAAGTTGTTTTGCTATTCAATAATTCCAACAAAAATTATACCATGAGATTGAGAATTATTAGGCTACATCATTGAGAAAATTAGAAGCCATATGCTGAAAATGGTTTGGAACATCTTTTTTCAATATATTTTTAAGTGCTCCCCAAATATACCAGTATCACCATATTACACTCTCCTATTCTTTTACAGGCATACTTCATGCCAATGGATCTATCAGATTCTTTTTTAGTATATAAAAAAAATTCAATGCATTTTTCTATTGCACGACTGCAGTAAATACTGCCCTGGAAATAGGCACAAAAGCCTCAAGGACAGGTGGCATAGGAGGCACAGTGCCACCCTGAAAAAAACTATTTGTGGACTAAGACAAATGCTCAGGACTGGTTAGCATCACTCAAAGTCTTCAGTTATCACTCACTTGTTAACTGGGGCACAAAGTAATTGAGTTTGTTTTTCAGTACTAGTAAATTGAATAAATGCCTCAGTTACCCAACTCTAGAGAGAGACAATCTTTTCCTGCTTCATTTGTAATGGCTTTGTTCGTGACAAGAAACGCAGCAGGGGCTCAGAAGGACTTCTGAGCAGTTAGATCTTTTTTCCAGAATGAAATGTGATTCTTCTTTCTTCTGGGTTTCCTATTGTGATCTTCAATCTCTACAGAAAACAAAGCCAAATCTAATAAGCAATAGTTCTAATCAGAGGGAGAGCAATAAAAGTAGGGTGAAGTAAGCTGCGAACCAAAAGATATGTTAATTTCATTGAACCCTCAATTTGGAGTCCTTTGAACCTTCAGTTTCTCCTAAAATGTTACTTATTAATCCTGAGAGTAGAGAGCAGGGGGGGGGGGGAGAGAGAGAAGACCTAATACTGATCAAATAAATCTAAAATAGTGGATCAGTTATCCACATTGGACTTGGCTGTTATGTCAAACATCCTCCAGAATACTGCTGAGGAAATTAAGGAAATCAAAGAACTGAAAGCCATTAAAAGTCCTCAGGAGGGATGATTCACACTGAACTGCTGGACTTGAAATCAAGTCAAGCACTTGGCATGGCTAAAAAAACCAAAACTGGCTCTGTAAGAGAAAAAATGACCACTCAGTAAAGCAGCTGAAGAAGACTCGCAAACAAAATGTACAGTGGTTTAGAAATAAGTTATTTAATGTACATCATTAAATCATTTGATAAGAAGAAATCTCTATTCTGACCATACAGACAGTAACCGTAGGATGGGAGTTTAAAAATAGTGGATCCAAGAATCTGAAGTTTAAGATAAAAGATGAGCAAAGGCCATTCTTCCACTGCATCAATACATCATTTTGGGGAAAAAACCCGAATAGCTGTACTTTAGAAATAAAACTATTTGTTACCTTGTGGTAAAATGGGCAGTCAATAAATTTAATAAACAAATAATAAACAAATGAAACATAACAGAATAGGATTTGAATAGTATTTTGCAGGCTTATAGTGCTTCTGCTTAGGCCCCCAAATGTACCTACAGTATGAGGCTGGAAAGACAGAAAATATATACCAGGAATACTTACCGCATTGTGTGAATCTCCCCTATTTCATAACCATAAGCTTAGCCTTCTCTTCTAATGTTATGCCCTTCGGAAGAACCGATGATTCCAAAGGCTCAGTTTAGCAAGCAGCCACGTAAGGAGGAGCGGCAGCGTATGGTCTGGAGTGTGTGAAGGCCGAGCGGAAGGAAGGGGTGTTGGGTGAAAAGGTGTGGGGGGCACAAGTGTGAGGAATCGCAATAGGGAAAAGGACTTCCCTCCTGGCCAATTCTACAGCTCATTGAGAAATTTCTTTCTCTAGCATTAATAGATTTGGATGGCTTTGAAATTTTACTGCCCATAAAATCGGTGACACGCTGAGACTTTTTTCTCTGCTAAACGTTTGCTGCTCCTCCTTGCTGCAACCATCTCTCTCTCCTTAACAACTTGCTTCTCCTCCCCCCCCACCCCGCAACTAAAAAAAAAATAAAATAAAAAACTCAGCATGCGAACACTGACAAGAATAATCCAATCTGATTTTAATTAGCCATGTGGAAAAGTTCCCTTTGCCCCAGGCTCACTGATTGGCTGGAGCTCATCCACTCAACTCTTAGGTTTCATCTCCTGGAATCCTGGACATTCTTCTACATCTCCCTTTCTCTGGATGACAATTATGATTTTTGCTGCTTGCATTCTTTCATGAAGCAATTGTGTGTGCCAATGTTTTTATGGTTCCTGAACAGAAGGAAGAGAAGGTTTTATAGGCAATGGGGCCATAAACCTTTCTGGGTCCCTTCTCAGTCCTTCTGTCCTGTTCTTCCTCCCCCCACCCCTCACCTTTTAATCTAAAGCATACATTTCTCCCACTGATAGACAAGAAACTGGGAAAGGATAATTGGGTTCTAAACCATTTATTGGCTACCCATGACCCCTGCTGACCTTTCGTTTGGGCACTGGAGGTGGAGAAGGGAAGTTAATGAAGTATCTTGGAGGGTTTTTTTTCAGGCCGTGTGTGTATATGTGTGTGACAGTGTGAAATCCACCAAATGCTACTCTCAGCTCAGCATTCTGATTGCAAGGAGTAGATTTCAACCAACAGTACACACAAAGTTGTTTGCAGGCATTATTATGTTTTTGGGTTTGGGGTAATTTCGAGGCTGATGCTTTGTTCAAAAGTATGAGGTCAGGAATCAGAGACTGAAATCTCTCAGAAAAATCCAGGCTATCAATGTTGATTACAGTATATTAATAGAAGGAAGCTGGAATGGTGAAATGTTAGCAAAAATGAGACTTCAATTTTTAACAAGCAATGAAATATCTCAAAAACAGAGAGTAAAATGGCATACTGATGTTTTCAAAGTATCTACAACATATCCCTAGTAATTATAAGCCATTTTTGCCCAGTTAATATTTCCAATATATCTCTGCAGTTGCAACTTGGGAGTAATTATATTTTCCTTTTTGTTGTGAAAATATATAGTATATATATGGAGTATATATGCATCTTATAGAGCTTTCATGGAGTACCTACTTATATTTAATTGAAATGTAATTCCAACACTAGTATGGAAATAATTGTGCCAAGGTTATGTGATATCATAAATATATCTCTTTGTGGAAACCTCTAGGGTTTATTCTTTAACCATGGGTACAACTTGGCATATTCAACATGAGGTGGTGAATGTGGTCCCCAATGCAATATTTTTAGTAGGACTTTGTTAGTAATTGAAGTTGTTATTACTGTTGTTTGTAAACAATGTTAAGTTTGATAAAATAAGCAGGGCAACATTTTTATACTGGGAGACCATAATCACCATCATCATGCCATAAAAATCACAATAGTCATGTCTGGAAATCTAGCAATATCACAGGTAGTGGAAGATATGGGGGCAGATATTTTCAGTTTAATACACCAAGGTGTGCTTCTATGAATAAATAAACAATAAATAAAATTGTATCACCAAAGTTCAGTGGCATATGAACTTCTTTAGGAATAGTCTGGGGATTAGAAAATAGAGGCTGGGGGTTGTGTGGGATTTGTAGGCCATGGGTTATTCATCCCTGCAATGAACTCTAGAAGAGCCAACATTACCATAATCACTAATGCCAATGGAAACTCCATAGTCTTATATGTGCCCCACTGTAGCTATATTTATTGCAGCAGGTAGCAATGAGTATGAGTTGTTTAAGCCAGCTCATTAAAGCAGCTATATTATTTTAGGTTTGTGCAAGAGCCAAAATAAACATGCAACAGCTTTAAAGGAGTGCTACATGTGCACTCCTGTGGATTCCAAAGCACTCTTTCTAACTCGTTTTCAAAGCATGCACAACCCCTGTATCTTTGTCACAATAAAAAAGTTGCTCAACTAGTTAGGGACCATTCTAGAATCAAATTGCAGTGCTAGTATTCCTCAGTTAAGGAATTATCAGGATTGTATATCTATAAATGACTTTAAGAACTGGTTCACATCACCCATCTAACTTAGTCAGCCATTAACTTGGTCATATTTCCTTACATAATTGTGTCAGTTGAGTTGTGCTATCCCTCATTTTTTTCAAGGCCTGCCTAATACCCTATGAATTCTTAAACCAGAAGAAGGAAGGGCATGCCACTATGTCAGTGACCACTGACCCATTGGCCTGACGAGCAGAAAAAAGTGTGAGTTTATTGCAACTGGTTAATATTATGGAGAATCAACAATTTATTTACATGAACATCTGTATACTGTCATACTTCAGAGACCAGTTCCAAAAATAAATTCAATATCTAGGGTTTATTAGATGTTACATTGATAAGAACAGATAATTTACTTTATCATAGTTAAAAGTCTGAGAAGCATCATATACTGACAGACCTTGAGAGTAAGTTCCGTAATGGGATACTTTGTATCTTTAGCCAAACTATAGTACCACATCTTTCCTTTAAGGATTAATGAGTTGAGGATTAGGCACTGCCCAATGGTAAACAGAGTTGACAAACACAGCTGACCAGGATAAATTAATTAGGTTCAGATTTACTCTGGTTCAATTTTGTCCTTCTCCTACCTAAGTACTGACTAGTAGAACTATATAGCACACTGGAGGGCACAGTTAAATCAGAGGTGAAATTCAGCAGGTTTTAGCAGGTTCGCTAGAACCAGTAGTAAATTTTCTAAGCAGTTGGGAGAACCGGTTGTTAGAAGAAAGCTCCTTTTGTTTTTTTCCGCTTTACAGGGTTAATCCTGTAAGAAAGGCAGGAAAAAAACCATCCTGGTGTTGTTTCTAGCTTAATCTTTATTGCCCTGCTTACAGAAACTGCCCCCCCAGTCACATGAGCCCCTCCAGCCACACCCACCAAGTCACGCCCACAGAACCAGTAGTAAAAAAAATTGAATTTCACCACTGAGTTAAATTAGTTATATTCCAACAAATAAAAATTATGTCACTTGGTTTGCATGACAGACCCTTAGTCAATTCAAGTTCATTCAATCTAATTTTCTCAAGTTGCGTAACAATGAACCATAAAATAACTAGATGGACTGGCTTGTGGAGCATATGAAAGCTAAAATATAATTTAGGTAGTAGTTTAGTATTTTATGTAAAAACAACATTTCTGTAATGAATTACATGCAGATTTCCCAGGTAATAGATTTGAGACATTCTGATTGTTTTTAACTGAAAGCAGGCATCATGAGGACTAGAAGCCATCTTGCCATCTCTTGGGAAATTCAGAACATATGTATTTAGCTCGTATGAAGACAAAAATAATAATAAATATGAGTGCCTATTAACTGAGCTTCCCACACAGCCCCAAAGGCAGATTAAGAATATACGAACAATTGAAAAATGCCACTGAAATATTATGACAAAATTTTCAATTCAGATATTTTATGTGTGTGTGTGAGAGAGAAAGAAGGAGAAAATAAGATTACCACTGGAGTTTTAATCAACGGAACATATACATAATTAACCATCAGTATACCTGCCAAAAAGGGTTGAATTCTATCAAGATGGCATAATAAATGATTAAATCTAAATTCCAGCAAAAAAAAGTCTCATTTATCTATTGCAAAGAAGGGGGATTGTTTTTTTATAAATGCAAATGAATGCTAGAATTAGAACACTAATTATAAGGAAAGTAGGATGTATGGACTGGAAACTCTTTGCAAAGATACTTATATCCAAGTTTAATATATAAATAGTCTCCCTAAGTATGATATGTCTTCCAAGTATATTGGGATTAAAAATTCTAAAAATTATGGATGAACAATTATTGGAGTCAAAATTTAGCATATCAGGAAGGCAGCTGGTTGTGGATCAGCTGATGTAATTCATTATAGAAACAAGAAGTGGACTTTTAGCTTCTTCCATTCAGATCCAATGTTCTGCTTCTATCTCCCCATAACCTCTGGAAGACTTCTAAAAATATAGAACATTTCTATATATTATGTCAGAGCAGTAATCCATCTATTCTGGCATTCTCAACGTGGACTGGCAATAGAAATTACTCACAGTATTCTCCAGTCCCAGCTGCAGTTTGTATTTAGGATCTTCTACATCCAAAGCACGTGCACTACACTACAGTACAATCCTGCCATCCTATGATTCAACCTCTAGTATTGGCAGATCCTGGAACTTTGAATGGGAAACTTGTACCCCCAAAATGTATTCTGCCTGTTATCAGCCCAGGCAAATATGGAATGGTTGGATATTTCATTTAATATATGGTAGAGAAGTTTCAAATTACCAGTAAACTGCAAGATAAATAGTCATTTATCTATAGGATAGGTCATTATTGATGTGCATGAATATATGCTTGGGAAGGATAAAAAAGGGCCAATATAGAAAGGAACATGTCCATCCATATTCACTGCAATGCATAAAGTAATCTAGACCTTCAATAATTACTGTAACTCTTCCTGAATGAATCCGCTTACTTTAAAATCTGCCAAGAAGGCCTTCTCCAGACAGATGATAGATGGATGGATGGATGGATGGATGGTATTAAGGAAAAATAATTACTGGATGGAATGTAGGAAAGGACTTCCTTTATGGAATTATGGTATTCCCTGTCTTGGAATTTTACAGACACATAGGTAAAATGTTTTTATTTAACAGGCATATGAATTGCTCAGTTGGTTAGTCTTAATGAAATTGAATTCTGATTTTTGCCTACTTTAATTTGCTATGCTTTACCTCCCCACTTTAAGAGTTCAGTTATTTAGCTATGATTTATACATTAAACCTTGAATTTGTAATTACTTTAAATTAATTGTTTTATCACAAGAGAAGGATGGAGTATACATTTACTAAATAAAACAAATAAATATTCCAATATGTGCTACTTCTCATTTATGTGCATTTATTAGCACAGGACTAGGCAACTTGGCATCCTAGATGTTTTGGATTACAGCACTCACATTATCATCCTTACTGAGGTTAATAGGGGATGGATTTCAAAACACTGGAATGTACCATATTTGCTTTTGCTTACTTTGGGACATTGGGATGTACCATGTTTTCTTTTGCTTACTTTGGGACATGTGCACATTCACTTCCTCTCTGTTAAACACTCAGAACAGTTGGATAGATTCATGTTTCTTGAAGCAAAGTCAGAAGAGTACAGGATTGCTTAGACAGAGATGCAAGAAGGCATTCAGCAACTGATAGAGATGACTAAAGGTTTCACTCTCTAAATATCTTTTATTATTGCACCTACCATGATAAACCTTTCTAAGGAAACTTCATGAAATTCATATCTATGTACTGTATAAATTTTAAGACTCTATGTGGAGTGTATAAAAGCTACATTCTCTTTGTAAACAATGCTACAACTAAGATTCTAAATCTTTGAACTGCTTCGTATAGTTGATTCATGGTATTGATTTTGCCACAAATTGCCGCACAGTCACTTCTGCCCTTGTGACCTCCCGTCTGGACTACGCCAACGCTCTCTACATGGGGCTCCCCTTGAAGAG
>JAEANM010021374.1:0-11870 GCA_017656035.1 Myanophis thanlyinensis
AATCTAATCATTTTATATTGGTTTTTAATTGTTGTCTCTATGTATTTTACTTGCTGTGAACCACCCCGAGTCCCTCGAGAGAGGGTGCGGTATATAAATTTAAATAAATAAATAAATAAATAAATAAAATCCTGCTTATAATCTTAACATTGGAGTAATGTAGTGACCTCATAAATTTGCTCTGGACACCGTCTAATTCTTTCAGTTCACTTAAATCTCAAATTTGAGCCTCGCATGCCCCCCCCCGAAGATCTTCATGTGAACTGTGAGATTGTTCTCCCTCCTCCCCCCCCACCAAAGATCTTGTGAGCAAATTGTAGTAACTGGCTTTATGAATAAAAAAGGAAGTAAATGATTGCCATGGAGCACATAGGTGTAGTTCCATGATAAAGTTTTAGTAAAATGGCTGCTCAAATACTTGAATGACTTCATTTAGGGTTCATCTATGATGCTTTGTCCTTTTGCCAAATACTACTATCTTGATTTTAAATAATTTATTTGTAGTTATTCTCTTCTAGAAAAATGCCAAGTTCAGTCAAGATTCCTGTCCTTGCAATTAATGTTGTTGACATAAGCACTGTATCATTGGCATACAGAAATATAGAGACCTCCTGACCGAGACCTTCCTAAAGAGAAGGATTATTGAGTTCTTCTACAATGCTGTTTATACAGAAGTTAAAGACGAAAGGAACCCTGCAAATTGTTGATTCAAATAACCTTCAAGCTTGTTTCAACCTTTCAACCATTTCATCTTATGACAAACATAAAATAAACTGTGTTATAAACTGATTTGTCATGTGGTAATATTATCTAGGTGAAGACAATCATGTTTACAATTTATTCCCCTGTGAAGTAAAAATAAACCAAGTTGTTTTCACAATGTTGTACTCAGCCCAAGGTTCATTTACATCTCACCCAGACCCCATAGAGTAACCTGAATTGCTTTGGAAATTGTCAGGTTCTAGAATTTGTCAAAACCTCTATGGTTTTCTTCTCTTTTTTATTTTAGCTTTGAATCTAATTCTAGAACTTCTATATGTATCTGCCTCCTGGCAGATGTAGAAAACAGTCAATCTTAATACAACATAACACTTGAACATGTTCTCAAAAACTTACTAACTATCCAAGAAACTCCTACTTTTGATGATCCAATTCAATCTTGGCCAAATTAATGTCTTCCAGATCAGTGGCACAATAATTCCAGTTTAATAGAAATTGTAGAAGCTACTATTCAATAATCTGAAGGGTGCTTAATTGTAGAAGACAGATCTTATTACAGATAGTCCTCATTTAATAGCCACAGTTAGAGCTGGCGACCCTATTCAAAGCAGCACAATTGTTAAGTGAATGATCATAGGACCATGCCTACATTACAGCATCAGTTCCACTGTAGGCATTAAGTGAATCATCATGAGTCATTAATTTCATCATGTAAATAAGACTTGAGACTTCCTGCCAGTTTTCCCATTGACTTACTTCTTGAAAGCCAGCTGTAAAATTACAAATAGTGATCATGTGACTGCAAGACTCTGTAACTGCCATAAATGTGTGCCAGTTGTGCGTAATACCTAAATTGCAACTGCTATAAGTTCAAGAACTAGTTGTAAATCTACATTTTCTGTGCTATCATAATGTTGAAGAGTTGGACAAGGCAGTTTCTAACTGTCTGTATTTGAGTGGAAAAAAAAGCTTATGCTGAAAATATTGCAGTTTTTTAGTTCAGAAAATCTTTCCTATTCCACTTTAATAGAACAGCATAGTAGAAATATATATTTCCACCTAAGCAGAGAGAGGAAAAAACACCGAAGAAGCTTGTGAAAACACAATTCATGAGCTTCTGGGACAAGATTACAATAACCATTCTGACATTAATTAGCACTGGCTGGAAATAAAATGATTATCTTATCTATGAAGTCCTTTTTAATCAATCAAATACAGATGATTATGGATCTAGCAATGATATCACAAATGTATCAGATTTTAAAGTGTAAGACTGTCATTCTGAGAGTGTTGACGTCTCTATATGTATGTGGGCACACATGACAGAGAGAGAGCGAGAGAGAAAGAGAATTTAACTGAACCATTTTTTGTTTATGTGAAGAAAATTCCATGCCTAGCAATTCACATGGGACAGTTCTAGGACAGTTAACTCTGAAGCTGAATTTATAAAGTTTGTATGTCACCTTCAACTGAACCCTGTTAGATGGCTTTACAACTGTTATTGCTTTATAACCTCCTGACTATAAATTCTTCCATTATACCTTATTTATTCAAGGATAAAAATGTGTGCCCTGATGGTTTGTTGTTTAAAAATAAAAGGATTGCATGCACTTAAAAATAAGATGATTGGTAGATTAGATAAAGGAAATGGAAACCATTCCCAGTTACAGGTCTCTGGGTCCACTGTGAACATGTACAGTAGATGGAACTGCAAGATATGATAGTTAGCTTTTTAACTCTCAGATGGAATTCTCAGAACACAAAAAGCTCATAAGAATGAAAAGTAATGGAAGAAATAATAGTTATAACATTCCGGTGGGGAAGTGCATACTTAAAATAATTCATCATTTAGCAACATCCAGAAATTCAGATAATATGAGTGAATTTCAGATTTCAGCATCTTTATGGTTAGGTACATCTTTTTCAAAGACAATTCATTTCACTTAGAACATGTTAATTGATTCAAATGTTCAGTTGTGGGTGCTCTTTTTTTATACATTCTAATTATGATTCATCCAAAAATGATTCGTTTTGGATCCCTCTGAGATGTCTTTTAACTACAGATTTCTTCAGCCACAGTTAGCATTTCAATGTTGCAGGCTAACATCCTTCGATAAAAATGTGGATATGGCTTATGAATTATTCATACGATATAGACGTACTCACAGGTAAGCTGAGAAGTTTTGGTGTCAAAATACACTCCCAAAATTGGATCTGGCTTATCTTTAGATGGATCTATCCATGAATGTGTATGGTAATATTGTTGTTTAGCTATCAGTAATATTATAGGAATTATTCTAAAAACAATTCTGCCACTCTAATCATCTTTAGAAGGCAATTTTGGCATCATATATGGAAATCTGTGAAGAATGTAAAAAAAAATCAAGATGGCGGCTGCAATCACACTATAGAAGCCTTGCTTTTTGATTGTATTCCGGCTGCCATCTTCACCCCTACCTGCAGAGACTTCTGTACAAAATCAGCCTTCTTTCTAGACCAGTGTTGTTCTTTGGTTCTACAGTGGTAGTGGCAATTTTTATTTTTTAGTTCATAGTTTAGCATATTTGTATTTATAAATTTGACTGTAAGTTTATATCATAATAACATACCTGTCATAACTATATCATCTCGGAATACAGGTAAACTATGCTATTGAAATTTCTCCCATATGTTAAAAAAACTTACAAAAAGAAAATGCAAACAATGTCCTTGTATAAAGTAGAATATCAGAAATAAGGCTATGCTTAAACTTTTCTTTCAAACTACAATTCCCTTCCTGAAGAAATATAACTCACAAAGGTTTGTAAGCATGAACATTTATTGAATAAATATCTATATCTTAAAGAGAATTTTATATAAATTTCTAACCTGGTATGTGTGTGTGTGTGTGTGATAGTGATCTACTATTAAGTATTGCTTCTTCATTGTGTATGGATTTTAATCACAGTGCAATAACTATGACAGTCTGTTTCTGTTGGCATCACTTTTGCAGCTATTCACTCAAATATCCATTCCATTTCAATGTTTTTAATTTTATTTATTTCATGTATTTGTTAATCTTTTATACTGCCCAGCTTCCCAACAAGGGCAATTTACAAGTTATAAAACAAATAAAAATAGTTAAAGTGTTTTTTTAATAGAATGACACATATTAACCTGTTATTAAGATTAATATGAACGTTCATGCTAATGAATAAGAGGTGAAATTCAGCAGATTCGCTAGAACTGGTTGTTAGAAGAAATCTCTTTTTGTTTTTTTCCACTTTAGAGGGTTAATCCTGTAAGAAAGGCAGGAAAAAAACATTCTGGTGTTGTTTCTAGCCTAATCTTTATTGCCCTGTTTATAGAAACTGCCCATCCAGTCACATGATCCCCCCAGACATGCCCACCAAGCCACGCCCACATAACCAGTAGTAAAAAAATTGAATTCTATCACTGTAATGAATGAATATTAATAATATGAACATTTGGATTTAAATATATATTTCAACATTTATTCTCAATATATATATTCCTACATGAACCAAATGCCCATTTATGCATTCAGAATCTATTGTTTTGAGTGAAGAGTTGTACTACAAAAATTTTGACAACTGCAAATCCTTGCCTTGGGAAAGATTGCAAAGCACAGTTTAGTGAAGCAGCCCTAGATTTATAGCTTCTTGTCTCGAAGAACAGGAATATCTTCTTACATTCCAAAAAGATCAGCCTTTTATTGTATTTTATCATCAGAACTTTATAAACTAAATTTGTCTGAAGGATGGTGATTTGTTCAGTGTAAAAAATTTTCATGGCTGAATAGGAATTTGAATTCCCAATAAATTCCTAATCTACAATTGTACAGAGCTTTTTAATCTTGTTATTAGTTCTCTACATAGAAATACTGAATAAACCATTCTTCACACTAATAATTTCTATATCAAATTATTCCAACTGCCACACTACAAATATTTTGAAGTATAAACATTAGTATTCTAAAATATCATGGCCAATATAAGAGATAGTTTGTTGTAGTGATTAAGGCACCAGGCTAGAAACCAGCAGAAACTCATCCTGCTCCAGTTGGATGACCTTGAGCCAGACATTGTCAGCCCCAGAAAGGAGGAAATGGCAAATCACTCCAAGAAGAAGAAGAAGAAGAAGAAGAAGAAGAAGAAGAAGAAGAAGAAGAAGAAGAAGAAGAAGACTATTTTTTTAAAAAAATGGTTTTCACAGTGCCCATATTCAACACAAACTTTGATATCCTTTGACATAAATTATGTGGGGCCTATCCTAAGCATGCTTTTTGCTGAAAACTTCACCTCCAGATTCAAAAACAGTAGACAGGGGTTAGCTAAATGAAAAGTGATATGAGGCCATAGTCAGAATAAAACTAATATTATTTTTCTTCACAAGTATCCCATTTAAGCATGTTTCATAAAACAATATGAAAGACAACATGGCCCTGAGGGACAGAGTCAACAGTCCACAATATTTATTGTTTGGCTTATAGTTTGAAAAGGCCTTTTTAAAGATCATCCCGCTGCACATAAAATCAGGGTTGCAATTTCATATATTGATGAGGAGAGGAATATTTTTTAAAACAAAATTTATACTTTAAAAATATATTGTTTTAAAACAAAATTTCTGCATTATACTGAAAAAACAGTGAGCATTAATATAATTTTGTTTAACATATTCTAATATTGATAGTAACTATACAGATGATCAACATTCATCAGACAACTTTATATTGGTGTGTTTATTGTTCATCTCTGGAAGTCACCAGAACATACCGATATTGAATAGTTTACAGAAGGGGGAGAGAATGGCATGGATAAAATATGGTAAGCTACAGAAAAGCGAGATACATAGCATCACTGTCAAATGGATTCGTAACTGGCTGGCAAACCATACTCAATGAGTAATCCTTAATGGGTCTATGTCTACATGGAGGGAAGTAAGCAGTGGGGTACCATGGTTCCATCTTAGGCTCAGTACCAGGGGTGGAATCCAACCAGTTTTGCTACTGGTTTGGTGTGCATGCATGCACGACAACTGCGCTACCACGCGGCTCTTAAAAGCTAATTTACACTCACCAGAGTATAACTCTAATTTACACTCACCAGAGTGTAACTCTAATTTACACTCAGGCAGCCAGGATGACTAGGAAGCCTCCAGAGGTACGCCAAGCAGCTGAGTAAGGTAAGAAAAAAAAAACCAAGCTGCTATAGGGAAATCAAAGGGCAGGGACAGGTGGGCGGGGCCAATTTCAAATCACCACTACTGAATCGGGCAATCTGGTGCAACCAGGCTACCTTCCACCACTGCTCAGTACTCTTCAATATCTTCATAAACGACTTAGATGAGGGAATAGAAGGGGAACTTACCAAATTTGCAGAAGATACTAAGCTGACAGAAACAGCTAACACCCTAGAAGATAGCTCAAAATCCAGATGGATCTTGACAGATTTGAACACGGACCCTATCTAACAAAATGAAATTCAATATAGAAAAAAGTAAAGTCATACACCTAGGCAAGAAAAACCAAAAGTACACATATAGACTGTCCTGTTTGGTTCCTGTACCAAACCAGACAGTTGTAGAAGTATATATGGCAGACTAAACAATTCCTCTGTAAACTGTCTAAACAGCTCCTGGGGCATTCTGAATTTCCTGAGTTCACACAGAAAGAACATTCTTTGTTTTCCTTTTTAATAATGGCTACCTAATATTGACTATCCATTTCAAGTCTTGGGAGATCTGCAGTTCTCCATATGTTGTTGGATTCAGTCTTCCAATATCTTTGAAAATGATTCATTCTAGCTGGGATGTTGGATCTCAGGGCAGTAACAGCCAGTTCCCAACTCCTGCCAATTCAAATGTGGAATCAGGAGCTGAAAATATAAGCTAAATTGACACATTAATTGAAGTCTTAGTTTCTCAAACCACAGTCTGTTAAATCTGCCTTACATGGCTTAGTTTGTATAATATAATACAACATATCATAAGCCAGGAATAGATTTTCAGCTAGAACTGTGTTTAGAATTTTAATATCACCTACTGGGTACATACACAAAATGACCACCACAACAGATATGGCAAGTCACAAACTGTCCATTTGCCAGTGTAATGTTGAATATGTTGCATCAAAGAAATGTATTATTAAATAGAAACTCAGACTAGTGCTTTCCTCTGCAAGTTGTTAGCTTTGTATTCATTTTGATTAAGTAATATTTTTAAGCCATAGGTACCAAACCTCAAAGGAGATCTTTGATGGTACATTGGCAGTTAGAGGCTCAACAGTGCCTATCTGCCATTCTGTAAACTATGGCTTCTAAATCACATTAGCTGTGTTTACATAGCAGATTAAGCCAAAACCAAACAAACCACAACATACTTTAGCATAGGTAAACTTAGTCGTGAATCTTTTAAAGAAACAACACGAACAGTTACTGTATGAATGTAATTGTTGTTTCAGCCTTCCAAAATGTTTCCTCTCTTCAAAGATCTTCTGGGGAACCATAGATATCTCTGCTTTCTAATCCATAGACAATATTCAAAGCAAGAATAAGAAGAGAACATATACAGAGGCGCCATTTTGTTCCAATTAACTTATTTAACCAATCTCGATTTCAGCAAAACATTTGATGCAATGCCCCGTGATATGTTGATTAACAAGGTAATTAAACATAGGATGAACAGCATGACATATAACTGTCAGGCCTGACCCAAGAATGATGTAAAACAGTCAGCCAAAGTTCAGTTCTTTATTTGCTTATCTGTATAAACAAAAATTTTGCCAGACTAAACCTCTATCGCCCTAATCTAATGGATATACCCTGGGAGATTCTAGGTTGTGGCTATCCCATGTCTGGTTTGGTTTTTTCCTATGGTCCAGCTCCAGTCTGTGCTGTCTCTTGTTTCACCACCATCCCCTCCCTGAAATGCTCCCCCGCCTTTCTGGCAACCTGTTGCGTTACTGTAGTTCAACACAATATAGCCGACATATGGTTCATGATCTAATGAGGAAAAAATTATCAAGTGGCTATCACAAGGATCAGTCTGATTCTCTAGTCTTCAATATCATTGTTAATCACTTGAGGAAGGAAATGTTTATCAGATTCGCAGTTGACTCAAAACTGCTTGAGGTAAGTAGTATCCTAAAATATGGAAGATCATCTTGATAGGTGACTAGTAAAAACATTAGAGTAGAAAAGATTAAAGGTAAGCACAGAGATTGTCAATTACGAAAAACAGATCAAATACATATTAATGGCACTATGGAAATAGATATTGGAGTAATAATTGACCACAAACTAAAAATAGCTCAGCAAAAAATGCAAATGCAGTTTTAGACAGCGTTAACAAAAACATACTTCTAAATCATGGGAAATCATTATTGTTCTTTATTTTGTTTACACCAAACCCCACCTTAAGTATTATCACTATGTATTATTACTATGAACACATCACTAAATCTCTCTTTTGGAATACAAGCATACATTCACAGGTGTGCTTATTTGTTTGTTATATTTATATATAACTGTGATTTGTAAGGACTTCATGCCAAAAACATTAAAACATAATGAAAACATAATATTACATGTCAGGATTTTATTAGCATATATGTATGTATGTACTGTATGTACTGTATGTGTGGGTGTGTGTGTGTGCGTGTATCAGCCAGCTGGTCTTTGGGCCTTTGCAGCCTGCGTACGCACATGCGTGTACTTCACATGACTTGCAGTTTGGGCAGTCAGTCTTTAAAAGCTTTGCCATGAATGCCCTATACCAACAGTGGCGAACCTTTTACTTACCGAGTGCCGAAAAGTATGTGCTTTGCATGTGCCATCTGCACTTGTGTGCAGCTCCTCCACATGCGCTGCATGTGCAACTGCACCATCTGCACATGCATGCAGCTTTTGCATGTGCAATGCATGCATGCTGCAGAAGGCACTCATGCACACATGTGCAATTGCATGCGCAGGAGAGCTCCAAAGACCAGCCAGATTTCCTGCTGCAATCACGTGCATGCACAGTGGACACTCGGTCTCTGCAATTGCACATACAATTTTCTCCTTAGTTCAATCAAATCTCGACTATGTGTCAGAATGGTCATCTATTTGGCAACTCCAAATTTCGATCAATAAATGCTCTGTCTACATATTGGTAAACATAATCAGAACATCAAGTACAAACTAGGTGATGTTGACCTAGGTGTACTTATTATCTCTGACGATCTTTGCTCCAAAGTTCATTGTAACAGCGTTGCCAAAAAAACATTAAGAATTGTACATTTCATTTTGTGCAGTTTTTTTTCTGAAAACATTGTATTGTTAATTAGCGTTTATAAATCTTATGCTAGACCAATCTTAGAGTATTATTATAAACACATAAAGTTTACTCAAAGAGAACACTCCAAGCATACAATACACATATGACCAGTGACCGAAAGGATCAGCTTGGGCAGGGTATAAGAATCTATCTTATCCATATATTTATGGACTAAACAACTGGCAGATAAAAGTTATCTCAGCCCACAGAATAAGGGAAGAGTTTCAGAAAAAAAAACCTTCCCTAGTCTTCTGGAGAGTAAAAGGAACAGAAGGGAGAAATACTTTGAGACTTGCAAGATTCTGAAAATAGCGATGGGCCTCCTAGGCATGCTCCTTGTATGGCCTACCTCACAGGGCCAAAGTAAAGGTTCCTGTATTGTGTTTGCATGGCAACCTCTTAGCCAGACTTGAAGAGCTTCAAACTGATGGAAAAACCAATGCTTAGATCTGCCAGAAATGGTGTAGATAGATAGATAGAATTCTTTATTGGCCAAGTGTGATTGGATAACAAGGAATTTGTATTTTGTGCATATGCTCTCACTGTACATAAAAGGAAATGGTACATTCGTCAGGAATCATAAAATGCAACACTTAATGATAGTCTTAGGGTACCTTAGGGTACCAATAAGCATTCAAATCATACAATAATCAGTATAAATCATAAAGATACAAGCAACAAGTTATAGTCATAGTGGGAGGGGATAGGTGATGGAACAATGAGAAGAATAATAGTAATGCAGACATAGTAAATAGTTTGACAGTGATGAGGGAATTATTTGTTTAGCAGAGTGATGGTGTTTAAGAAAAAACTGTTCTTGGGTCTATTTGTTCTTGTGTGCAGTGCCCTGTAGCGTCATTTTGGGGGTAGGAGTTGAAACAGTTCATGTCCAGGATGTCCTTAAATATTTTCCCAGCCCTCTTTTTGACTCATGCAGTATACAGATCCTCGATGGAAGGCAGGTTGGTAGTCATTGTTTTTTCTGCAGTTCTTATCATCCTCTGTAGTCTGTGTCTGTCTTGTTGGGTTGCAGAACCAAACCAGACGGTTACAGAGGTGCAGATGACTGACTCAATAATTCCAGCTGTATCAGCAGCTCCTTGGGCAGTTTGAGCTTTCTGAGTTGGCGCAGAAAGAACATTGTTTGTTCTGCTTTTTTGATGATGTTTTTGATGTTAGGTGTCTATTTTAGGTCTTGAGATATGATAGAACCTAGAAATGTGAAGGTCTCTAATGTCAATACTGTGTTGTCTAGTATTTTAAGACGTGGTAGTAGGGGAGAGTTTCTCCTAAAGTCTACCACCATTTCTGTGGTTTTGTATGTGTTGAGTTTCATATTGTTCCAATCATACCATGAGGCTAGTTGTTCAATCACCCATCTGTATGAGGATTCACTGTTGTCTCGAATGAGACCTATCACTGTTGTATCATCTACAAATTTCATTACTTTCACAGATGGATCTTTTCAGGTGCAGTAATTGGTATACAGTACAGAGAGAAGTGGAGAGAGCACACAGCCTTGGGGGGGGCCCTGTGCTAATTGTACAGGTATCTGATATGATTTTGCTTAGCTTCACCTGCTGCTTTCTGTCTGTTAGGAAGCTTATGGTCCACTTATAGGTGTGTTCAGGTACAGCTAGCTGGTTTAGTTTCGTTAGAAGAATGTCTGGAATGATGGTGTTGAATGCTGAACTAAAGTCTACAAGGAGGACCCTTGCGTAGGTTTTTGGAGATTCAAGATGTTGTAGGATGTAGTGCAGAGCCATATTTAACAGCATCATCTGTCGATCGATTTGATCAGCATGCAAATTGCAGAGGGTCTAAGAGCGGATCTGTGTTGGTTTTCAGGTGGGACAGCACTAGCCTTTCAAAGGTTTTCATACCTACAGATGTTAGAGCAATTGGTCTGTTGTCATTCAGTTCCTTGATGGAGGGCTTCTTTGGCACTGGGATGATAGTAGAGCATTTGAAGCAAGAAGGAACGTGGCCCATCTCTAGTGATTTATTGAAGATTTGGGTGAAGATGGGGGCCAGTTGGTCGGCCCAGACTTTTAAGCAAGAAGGAGTTATCTTGTCCAGGCCTGGTGCTTTCCCTGGCTTTTGTCTGTGAAATAGATCTAGCACTTCCTTTTCTGTGATCACCAGAGGTTGTGAGCCCAATGGGATGGGGTCGGTTGTAGGAGGCTTGGCTGTTGATGGTGTTTCTGAGATGGGGGTTGTGAAGATAGGTGGCTGTGTTTTCCTTTTGAACCTGCAGTAAAACACATTCAAGTCATCTGCCAGTTGTTGATTTTCTTCAGCCTGGGAAGGAGGTTTGCCAAACCAGTGATATTTTTAAGAGTTTTCCACATGTTTGCTGGTTCGTTTGTTGAGAACTGATCCTTTGGCTTTTCAGAGTAGCTTCCTTTTGCTGCTCTGATCTCCCTTGTTAATACATTTCTGGTCTGATTATTCAGCATTCTATCACCTTTTCTGTAGGATTCCTCTTTGGAACATCGTAGCTGCTTAAGTTTAGCTGTGAACCAAGGTTTATTATTACTGTATATTCGCAAGTTTCTGGTTGGTACACATAGGTCTTCACAGAAGTTGACATCTGATGTTCCATATCTGTTTGTTCATCTAAATCCTCAGAGGTGTCTTCAAATACATTCCAATCAGTGGAATCAAGGCAAGCCTTTATTTATTTAGCATTTTATGTTTAAAAAAAAATGACCCTGGGATGAATTTGAAGTAGAGATGGTCTACAGATGTCGAGACAACGAATTCGGAAGCCTTGGATCAGTTGCCTTGCAGAATCCTCGCTTTGATCTACCCACTAGGCTGGCGACATTTCA
>JAEANM010021375.1:0-11869 GCA_017656035.1 Myanophis thanlyinensis
GATGGATGGATGGATGGATGGATGGGAAGGGAAGGGAAGGGGGAGAACACAACATGGGGAGACACATGTAATCTGATATTGAAATGTGACAAAATAAGAGAAAAAGCTGTTAAAGTGACTCATCCTCAGAGATGGATTGGAAAAAATGCTTCTGGCAGAGAACAAAACTCAAGGCCTAAGAGTTATGGTCAAATAAATAGAGAAGGCTAAAAATAAACTACTGGTACTGATATTGAAATTCTGGTGACAAAATCAAAAAGCCTAAATAGGAAATAAATCAAAATCAGCACCGAAGAACTGTCAATAGTGTTGGAAGCCCACTGGATTAAAAACACTGAAGCAGAAATAGTTTGCCCCATCTTTCTTCTGCAGAAAAATCCACTAGTCAGCTTGGATGATCAGTCTATATCTAAGATTACCAAACTACTTGAAACATGTTTTCAGAAAATTGCCATATCAGGTAGATCATGGACATTGGAGGGAACTCAAAATACCTATCAGAGTCAAAGGAAATCCTGACAGTCCCAGGTATCTATATGTACTGGGGAAACCTTGTTTCTTTTAATCACATTTTAGAAAGATTTTAGAAATGTAAGGAAACATATCTTTTTCATCCCTGACTTTATAAAATGTGATCCTTCTCATTAAGGTTAGTCAAAACACCCATGTAATATTTCTGACAAAATATGATTTTAATGTTAAAGGAAACTGGTATACTTCAAAGCAGATCAACAATTGCCAAAATCTCCTCTATTCACAAGAATGAATCCCATGTGGGCCTTCAGAACAGAAACGAGGAATTGTTGCAGTTCTTTCCTTTCTGTATAAATGTGCTTCCCTTCCCAAGCAAGAAAAAGGAAAAAAAAAAAAACAGGTTTCATGGCCAATTCTAGGTGAATAGAAAACAAGGCAGGGAACCTCATCAATTTGCCTTTGAAGAAATGAATATTTTGTGACTGTCCACACTCATGTTAGGAATTTTGGGAATAAGCACATTCCTTAATAGCAATCTTTTTATGAATGTACCAATGCCTCACTCTCAAAATATCAATTACTCCCTTTGGACCAAAAAGATTAGGCATCTCCATAACTGATTATCACTGAAAGTTTCTTGCATTGACAACTATTGCAATACTCCAGCCATGGATTATTGGAGAAATAGCTAAAGCAGCAATGGATCCATTTGTGCATTTGTAAATAAGTCTATGTGTCCATTTGTACATAAGTCAATCAGAATCACGCCAGCCATGGTTTCCCCTGCAACTGTGGGGAAGTGAAAGTTTGAAGAAGAAGGATGGAAAAAGTATTGAGACTCTATTATTGTTGAAGAAGATTCCTGAAAGTACTGTGGATAACCAAGAAAATAAGCAAATCACCTGATGATAGATCAAATCAATCCAGAGTTTTCACTTGCAAAATATCTCATATTTTGGGCATGTTATGTGAAAATCCAGCTATCTTAGAAGTCCATAATGCTGGGAAAGGTGGAAGAAAAGAGAGGAGAACAACTAGTTGGAAAGTGATGGACTAGATCAGAGAGTGATGGTGCATTACTTCCAGGTTGGGGAAAGATCATTCTGGAATAGATTTATCTATTTGGTTGCTAAGAGTTGACACTGGCTTCATGGCAAATCATCAATCAACATTTTAAAAGTTCAACTTGAAATATTTCTGGCCACTGCTTCCTTGATTTTGTTTACCTAGCACGATGGCAAAAGAGGAAATATCCTAAAAATATTGTGTTAGGCCAGGTCAGGAAAGAGACCACCATAATTTCCTGGGACTCTACAATAGACTTTAAAGCCTGACAGAGTTTACCCCCTTTCTCATCCCTTTTCTCATCCCTTTTCTCATCCCTTTTCTTTCCCAGAGCTAAATTAATGCTTACTTAATCATTCTTGCATTCCTTCTTCTTGGTTATCTCTGTTGTCCTCTACATACATACAGGAGACTGTATATTTTAGGATGTATTTAATGCAACTGAATGACTACTAGAAACCAAAAAAAAAAAAAGATATAACAAACCTGAAACCTTTGCTGCCATCTAATAGTCAGTCAGGATCTTTGCAGTCCAATTTTGATTACAACTAATCCAGTTGAGACTACTACTGCTCTGCACCTCTGCTGCAGACAGAGATTTACTGAATGCTTTAAAAGAGGTTGTTTCCCCAGTGTCAATTAAATACTTGTGATTTAGACAAAGAACAAGCTCTTTGGCTTAAAATTATACTTCTGGCACAGAAAGTGTTAGATACCAGACCTCATCAGAATATGTTCTTTTGAAAGGTAAGTAGCTTTAGCGTAATTGCAACCACCAGCACTGTGACTTCTAGATTGAGTTGCTCTTTTTCATTCATCCTGGCATTCTGAATATGAAAGATTTTCAAGAATGATTGTTCAGACAGATTACTAGACACACATGAAAGTGCCTTACTCCACTTTGGAGTAATCTTGGTTTCTTGCCTTGATTGTAGAAGAAGATGGCAGGGCCTGGAGGTGGAATCAAGAGTGGAATCAGTCTGGAGTTCTTAATTTTCACAAGCAATTCAAGTCTAGCTTTGAATTCCATAACTCTTACTTAACCAAAATTTAGTGTCAACCACTAGTTGATTAGACTTTTGGGTTTAGGGATGAGCAATAAATCAGCTTAACTGGAACTTATTGTATGGTTCTTATTCTTCATGCCTGACAGGTGGATAATATGTCAATTCTAGGATTATGTTGGACTTGATGGATTGACCAACATCGACCAATCTGACTTTCACCAACTTGGAGCCCTTGATTTCAACTTTTATGATAGGCTTGGAAAGGCTGCCTGGGAATTCTGGGAGTTATAATCCAAGCCATTTAAATGACATCTGATTTGGAAATATTGGTCTAATTCAGTTGGTGGTCATTAATGTAAATCTTTTCCATCGCTTGGTGCTTAATCATTTTATTCAATACTAAACCTCAGATATTTTATCAGTGAAAAGCTATGAATAATGACAAACTAGCAGCTGCCGCATTATGAATAAAAATAGAAAATTCTGGGCAGGATTCAGGAAGAGAGTTACATCAACTGTTATAGTAAATATACTTATGACACCAAACCTGAATGCAATTAACATGTGTGGAACAGGGCTGTCATATCAATACATTGGCCAAAGGTCTAATTACAGCGCCTTACCAAATTTACTGAGGCTCAACAGGGAAAGCTGCTGCAGCAACACAAAAGGTCTCTTAGACTGCACCATGTAAAAGCAGAATCCAGAAAAGCAACTTTCTCCAACCTGTCTGCCTCCAGGAGGATTGGGAGAAAGTCAGTCTATCAATGGGATGGGTGGCATAGAAATCCAATAAACAAACAAAATCAAAGAAATAAAAGTCTCAGACTTTCCCTAGCATGGCCGTTGGGCAGGCAATTCTGCTAAAGGAGTCCCAACAGATATGGAACCAAGTAGGAAATGCCTGGATAATGTAAACACTGTGAGAGTATCAAAGCATAGAAATTGAGTGTGATATGATAGAGGCATATTTTTACATCTGCTTCTGAAAATGGCATCTTTGGTGTTGAGCTAGGTGTCTGATTTTGCCATGGTTTGTCACTTCCCCCAATTTACCCTAGCTCAGTGAGATTAGAGAAAATGCTGCTTCCCCCCCCCCCCCCACTTTCTTGGTGAGGATAAAGTGATATCTTTATCTTATAAAGGTAGCACTAAACTAATAATATTTTACTCAAAGCTTATTCTGAAACCTTCTTAGTCTGGTGATTAATGATCATTTCATTTTTATGCTGTAATCACCTCCATGGCAACCGATTATTCTGCCTTTCCTGCATAGATTAAGTGAGCTCCAGTGGGAAATAAGCAGGATGAGCTGTGAAATTTTAGAAACCAATCCTGTCCCCATGAAAATGACTGTAGTAATAAAATTAAAAAAAGAGGGAATTATGTGTGGGTAAGGAAGTGATGAATTTCCACGGAGACCAATTTTTTTTTCTGAAAGAGTTCCTTAGAAACAGCAAGTGGATAGGTTCTACTAATTGGAAGCTCATATGTGATAGGCTTGCTTAGTATCTCCTAGTGGCTCTGTTTCCATGGCGGCATAATTGCCTGCGATGATGAGTTGCTGTGATGTGCTAAGTCTTGCACACACTGGTTACTAAGTGATAACTGAACTAATCATATGTGTAAAGTTGCCTTCAAGAGCATCGCTGCCTTTCCGCCTTACATATCAGATGCATTGTGAAAAAAGAAATGTGCAGACTTTGTCAAAGAAACACGATATGTGCCCTTTGGTTTGTGTAACCAGCTTGTTAGCACTTCAAAGCTCGACTTCCATGAACCATTGTACAAAAGGGTCATGTACAAAACCGACAGCTGAGGGCTTTCCTGAACAGACTCCCCAAACTTCTTATGAGCACTTAAATTTAGGAAGTCTATCCAGAATAGTCATGCCCTGAAAATGGGTAACTTATGCTAAAGAGCAAAAAATCTCCAAGGTTTCTTGAGCATACTGTATGTTGCACAGGTCTGGTCCCCAACCAGGAAAACCTGATAGAACCACACAGTTTAATTTGGGCCAGTCATTTTCACAGCATGATAGGAGGAATCCATGCAAAGTTTTATTTCAACCATGTCTCACGATGGTGTTACCCAGCACATGTTTGAGAGGATGACTCTGGTTTGTGAGCTATAAACCATCCATGACAGGAATAAGCTTGTTGTCTGTGCTTCTGCGGTTGATTGAAAATAGCATTGTTTGCTAATGTTACAAAGGGTCATTGCCGTTCCATACTAGAGCAACTTCTCCTAGTTCCCACAAAACCCACTTCAGGGTGGGCTTGTACATCTACAATTTGAAGATTTGCTGTGGCCTTGGCACTATTCATTTGGTTATAAATGGTTATATTCATTTCTATTCATTCTTTATTGGTTATAAGCCAATAGTGTGAATAATGTGCACTGAAGCCCAAAGTCATCAATAATCTTAACAGTAGCTAAGCTTGTATACCAACAGAAAAGAATAGCAATAGAATAGAATAGATAGAGAACTGAAGAGAATAGTATGGAGAACGGAAGAGAATATACAGTATGTATTCTGCCTCTTGTTTTGAAATGTGACCAATTGTATTGAAGTTTGTTCCTGCTCCTGATTTCCTCTGGCATTTATTCTTCTTGACTACCCAAACTTGCTTCCATGTTTTTCCCCACCCAAATATCAGCTGTCATTGGTGGTTTTCCTGTTAGTCACCAGGAAGGATGGCCATTGAAAACAGAAAGGAAGGAAGGAGTCTATCCTTGAGAGCCCTCCAGATTGTGGTTGTCAAGAGGAGGCCAGTCCTAGAGATACTTCATGCTTATTTGGCTCTCAGACGTATATATGTACCGGTATATATGTATGTGAGATATACACTGTCTCAAAGCAAGCAGTTTTGCACAGAAGAAATGGAGGATTTCTTTCATGAAAAATTCATCTGCCTTCATTTCCACGGATGCAGAATTTAGCCTATTTATTTCAACTATTTATAACCTTATGCCAAGTGCCTTGGTTATATACTAACAAATATAAAAACAATTATATATCAAAGGACTGAAAACCAAACTAAAGCCATCATTAAAATGTTGCATAACAAACCAAAGCCAGGAAATAATATGGATCCATGCTCTCATTATTGTTTGTTTTTAAAATTCTGCCTTCAAGTTGATGTCTGGAAAAAAAAAGGCCACCGGGCTGAATCACATATGGAGGCATCATTTTGTAACAGGAGAATATTGCTGAACTAGTACAAAATTAAGGTTGCCATCTTAGATTATGGCCAATTATATTATTAACCTTATAGTTCAAGAGCAGAACATATATACATAAAATCTTTATTACAGCCATAGGCTAGGATAATAAAAATAAAATGCAAACAATTAAAGTTAAAAAATAATAAAATATACAAGGTTAAAAACATGGCTTTTCTATACAGAAAGTGGGAGAAGCAATTCATCTCCAGTTAACAAAGGAACTCCAGAAGCTCAACTGGGAATAGGTTTTGCCTGAGATAACCAGAACACTGTGATCAGTCAAAGTAATCACCCAACCACTTAGACAAATTAGTGCCTGTGCATCAGATCAATTCCAAAGATATAGCACTACTAGTTTCTTTCTCAGGACATGCATTACATAAATCAGGCAGACAATGTCGCTGTTCTTGTCTCAGACCAGTAATATTGTTTTAGTTGAAATGGGAGACCCCTTGGAGGCAGAAGGCAGGTCTGAGTGAGCTTCAGCTGTGTTTTGTTTTTGTCCCCTGTCTTTGGGTTATCCAATACTTTAACATCTAATGTTTTAGAATAAATGCATTTGCACAAGTACTGGCCTGAAGCTCCTATCACCTTTCCTAATATTTACATTTCTTGATATTGCTCTAGCTTTTTTTCTTTCTTTCTTTTTTTCTTTTCTTTTTTTCTTTCAGCTGACTCAAGTCCTTTAAAAGAGGAAAACAATATCAGAATTTTCCTTCGGGGGACCTGAGTCAAGTGGAATGTGTAATTATTTCGGAAGCTGGAGAAAAATGCTGATGTCAGAAGCCGTCGATGTGCTCCCCGGTCCTGCTGCCTTGCAGACCCAAGCCACGCATTGTCAGCTAGTGCCCCAGGTTGAAAGCGCACGGAGGCAAACCAGTTAGTTTTCCCTCTGAGACATTGTGCACCAAGCTACTGCATTTTAGAAAAGTTGTTTTAGTTTCTGCAAATGGCACATTTAAGAATCTCAGGGAGTCTCAGTCTCCCCAAATAATTTCTTCTTGTCTAAAGCTGTCAATGTTTGCTTATTTGTTGGTTTATTCATTTATTTATTTGGCTGTAAGTTGCACTCTTTGCCCAAAGGCCCCCAAGGTGAATAAATATTAAACATGACAATATGCAGCTCACTTTAGAAAATGATAAAAGAAAAATTGCCAGGCAGAGCAGAGTAAACCAGTGAGGGTCAATCTGAATTTCCTTCTTTGTCTCTGGAGAGTGAATGCTGACTTCTGAAAGGATCTTTGAGTCAAGCTGTTCTCTTGCCTTCCACTAACTTTTCCTGGTATCAAACAAAAATCAGCATCACAAAAAAGAATAAAGGTGGGTGGCGGCAGTTTGGTTAAGACCTATGTTGAAAGGGAACATAATTCATACTCAGTGTGTTGTAGCTTATTCAACAAAACATTAAACAAACCATGGCTCAGTGCAATGTGTGAAACCATCTCCCCACTAAAGGCAGAGAAGATGAAATGGGAAGTACAAATTTCAGGTGGGCAAGAACCAAAGTAATTTTTCATTAGGAAAAATAAAAATAAAAATAGAGAACATATAAACAGACTATATTAAAATAAAGAACAAATAAGGAACAATATTCTTATCTATAGGCCAGGTTTGTCAAAGGTCCATGGGCTGAATCTGGCCTGTGGGGGTGCTTAGATCTGGCCCACGGGGCTGCCCTGGAAACAATGAAGCTCGTGGTGCCTCTGCCAGAGAAAACAGAATTCGGGGGGGGGGGGGAAAGTGCAGCCCTCCCCAGCTCCATTTTTGCTGGCAGAGCACTGCAGGAGGCCATCACAGCTGAAAACAGAGCTGAACTGTGTGCGGCTCTACCCAGCTCTGTTTTTCAAGGCAGAATGCTTGCAAAACAAACTACTAGCAAAAGTGGCATTTGATCACAAGGCAAGGAGGCATCGAGAAATGTTTCCCCT
Source organism: Myanophis thanlyinensis (assembly GCA_017656035.1). Lineage (NCBI taxonomy): Eukaryota > Metazoa > Chordata > Lepidosauria > Squamata > Homalopsidae > Myanophis > Myanophis thanlyinensis. The sequence continues at coordinate 7,703 of JAEANM010021375.1, forward strand.
GTTGCATTTGAACATCCAAGAAGGGACAAGAAAAAGAAAGAGGAAAGATAAAGAAAAAGAGAAAGCGAGCAAGGAAGGAAAAAGAAGGAAAGAGGGGAAGGATGAAGAAATAATGAATGAAGAGGGAAGGAAAAAGGAGAAAAGGGAAGAAGGAAGGACAGAAGGGAGGAAGGAAGGCGATTATAATGAGACGGAGGGAGGGTCTGAGGGAAGCCCTGCTTTAGCACTTGGCCACTAGCAGCTCTGCTGGCCTTTCACCATCCCCTTGTCTCCTCCTCCTGACGTCTCCTGGTGGCCTCCCATCCTATTGCTGAGGATGCTTTGGTTACAAAGCTGGGTCTGCTCGCATGGAGAGGCCTCCTTCTGACCCACACACTTTGCCCTCCTGCACACACCATGAGCAACCTGGCCAAGGAGTGTGAGCGCAGCAGCAGCCCTGAGGAAATAAACGCAGCTGGGCACCCCCTCAGGAAAGTGGGGCTGGGCTGGGCTGTGGGGTCTCAATGCACTAGGAGCTTGGGGGCTGAGTTTGGTGATTTCCCTCCGTGGCCTAGGGCTCTGGACAGCCTGTGTTGCCATCTGGGGGTCCTCTGCATGGCCTGAGAGGGAACGGTGAGGCTCCTCTGGAGGACAAGGATTTGGTGCTCTCCCTGGTCTTGCCATCCTCTGGAGACAATTGACCCCCCTCCAGACCTGCCGGGACACCATGGGTGCCCCTGACACAAGTGATGTCAAGTTGGCCATACCACCCTGACCATGCCCAGTTCAGCCATGTCCACCTGGTTCCCCTGAGGTCAAACACAACTCTGATGAAATGAATGAAATTGAGTTTTTGACAGCCCTGCTATAGGCTCTCAAGCTTCTGTCAATAGCTTAATCCTATTGTTGCAAACTCTTCTGAGGGCAAAGAGAGGCCTGCTTTGTTTTCATCATCCATTGCCATTGATTTATTAGTCTCACAGCAACCCTATGCTTTCAATCACACCAGTCCCTTTTAACAGCCGTGCAGCAATTCCACACTAATCAGTTGAATCCTCAGAATGAGAAGGCCTGCATTCCCGACTGCCGACTGCCAGTCCATCCTTTTATTATTGTTTTGCAGTTGTCAGGTTGATACGCAGCATTTCCTTGGGACTCCCTTCAAAGTGACCCTGTTTTAATTTAAAGAGCAGCTGGAAGAAGATTGGTTTGTTAGAGCATGGAGCACGCAGCTCTCCTTAACTTCTGATGTGTTCACATGACATTTTAGCTTGTGGCTCTAATGAAGGACTGCTCAATGGTACGGTTGAAAGAAACAATAAAACCTGTTAGTGGGAACTGGCCTCTTGGATTATCTGATAATTGCCATTATTACCGGTTGCTAGTTTTCAGCCTTTCAATTTCAGCTTGATTTGGGAAGCAATTAGAGTTAATCCTATTAGGTATGCTACATGGAACATTTGGGCGGACTCAGGGATTTTGTCTAACCAATCTGTTTCACTTGCAATGATCTACTGTATTTCTTACCTGCTTTTAAATTGTAATACCAAGTTCATTTGTCTGCTGAGACTATTCTTAAAAGAAGCGATGCAAATTTTATTGATATCAAGATATATTTTCCCTTCAAATAAGAACAGTGAAATTATTTATAGGAGCAATCACGAGTCAGTGATCCACTTGCAAGATATACATGTATAATGCCTTTTATAATTGACTGTGTTTATAAGGCCTGATTTTCTTGACCAAGCTCCTCCTCTGACACCGCATGTTGATCAGAATTGTACTGTCGAAAACACGTGTCTTGAACTTCAATGAGTTGTGATAATTAATTTCAATAAATGCAGCTTTTAACCACCCTCTCCTTCTGGTGGTTTTGCATTGAGAGTTGACTTCTGGTAATTGCCTAGACCAGTGGTGGCAAACCTTTTTGGCACCAAATGCCAAATGTGACTGAATGTGAAGGCGCCTGCGCCTTTCATGCATGTGTGCACCTTTTGTGCATGCACAATTTGCATGCATGATCCCTTTGTGCATGCACACACTACAGTTTCCCACACATGCAGTCATGCAGGAGTCACATGGTGAGTTGTGCACATGCACAGTTGCGTGGGAGTTAGGTGCATGCATAGACATGAAGGGAGTCATGCACGCACACATGTGCAGTGAGTTGGGGCAACAGCGACCTTGGGCACATATGCCATAGGTTTGCCATCAGAGGCTTAGACTGTAGTATTCTTGGCAAGGTTTTTCACAAGTGGGTTGCCATTTCTTCCTTCCCTGAGCTGAGAGAGAGCGACTGGCCCTAGGTCACCCACCTGCCTTCATGCCAAAGGCAGGATTAGAACTCATGGTCTCCCAGTTTTTATCCTGATTCCTTAACCACTACACTAAACTGGCTCATTTAATGTCTTGGCAAACTCATGATAAGACAAATTGCATTTATGAAAAATTAAATTGGCCAGTAATGAATCATATATTTCAATTTCAGCCATTATTAGTTCTAGGGAAGTTTGAAGTTTTAAATGTGTAAGCTTACAGCTTCTTTTTCTTATTGTCATTTCTTTTTTAAAAAAGGATTAGTTTGGAGCAAAGTACTGACAAATTTAAAAATAATCAAATTAATCTGGAAATAAACTTATATATGGTTGAACTCATTTTTATAGAAACACAGCATTGTGTACTTTAAATTGTCATTTCAGACACTAGTGCTATGAAGTAAGTGTCAAGCTTAAAAGGACATGGAACCCTGACAGTAAGCTCTTTCGTATTTACTGGGCTGCACAATTAATACATCAATCATAGTTGGTACAATCAATAACAAAGTCATACCGGTAGTTCCATCTACTATGTTTTGTAGATAGGAGAAATCCAATAGACTAGGAAATAGTTATAATTACTATTTTTGTTAAACACAGTAGTAAAACACTGTACATAAAAATTCCAGGCAGTCATGCTCACAATGACCTCGGCCTAATACAAAAGGAACAAAGAAGGGAAAAATACACAGAGCATGACTTTTAGGATTTTCCCAATCTCTTCAGCACTAGCAGCTGCAAGAAACATGTTGTTAAGTTGGGTGATAAGGAAGAAAACTACATGTGGCTATAACTTCTTGATTTATTAACAGCAATTCATAAAACACAACATAACACCGGCAGCTTTCTTCTGACAGCTCTCCCCTTTTATACTAGAGTAGTCAGACAGCTCAGCCAATCATAAAGCTGCATTTTTCCTCTCAACTGGCACTTCCTCGCCCACCCACATTCCTTAGTCTCTTCCTGATAATTAGAGTATTCAACACATGTGTACCTTCTTTGATTTTGAAATAATGTGTGTTGCATCTGTGTACTTTATCTGCAGGGACTAATCAGTGGAAGTGCATATGTGTTGACTCTGTCAGGTATGTATTTCTGCTTGTTCCTTGTTTTGCACCTATGTATATGTGATGATGTGTATCCGTGACTGGAAAACACTAAGTATGTCCTGTTGTTGATCTTATGATCAAGACAGAGGAAGAAAAGGGCTTAAAGTGGAGCAGTTGGCAATATTCTAATTGTAGTATCCAATCTGGATTGGTCACCAGGACCAAAGGTTTTGTCTTCCGAGCATTTGGACTAGTGCAGAGTGTGCCACACTCTTTGCTAGAGAGAAATTCCCTGAAAATGGGTTCCCGCATGAGACTGAAAGGCTCCGAAGAGAAAACTTTCAGTTTCGGAGACCAACCCAGATTGGATCCTGCAACATTATCCTATGACACATATAATTGTTTTTATTCATGAATATTCTAATTCTTGGCCCAATTATTTTCCACCTCTGGCTTGGTTTCCTGCAGGCCCTGGCTGGATCTGGTGAATATGTGCATTTCATATTTTGTTGGCTTCCTTGGCCACACTGAACCTGATGCTCTTTTTACTGGGTTCATAAAGTGATCCTGCTAAAGGGTGGATGGATAGGCTGAGTCCTAACCACTTTTATATAATTTCTTATACCAACATTTTGAAATTGGATTGGAAAATAAAAAGAAACTAGGGAGGGAGAGAGAAAAAAATAATAACTTCTGAGTACTAGTTCTTTGATCAAAATATTATGCTTGTCTGGATTCTTTCTTACACTAGGGAGCCATTGGATTTTTTGTAAATTAGGACGTCCAGGAAGGGAAGTTTTTTGTTGGTTTCTATTTCCATGGTG
>JAEANM010021376.1:0-11869 GCA_017656035.1 Myanophis thanlyinensis
AAATAAATATATGGAAAGACCTGTTTCCACCATCCACCATCCCGATGCACGATTTTTAAAGAATGGGAACGATCCCCTTCAATGAAGAGTATGGTATTAATTTCAAATGAAGTGTAGAACACAGGCATGAACTATTTCATACATGCAGTGTTAACAAACCCATCCTCTGCGCTAATGGAATAGGTTTAGAAGTTAAATTTAAAAACTTTGGTCTTAAAAGGAACCTTATACACTGAATGGGTGTTTGTGGGTGGGTAGCCGTAAAATACTAAGGTGGATCAAAGACTGTATTTCACATGATTTAGCATCTAAGGTTCTTGTTCCTATAATTAAAACATTTTAATTGCTTCACGGTGAATTCAAGGGAGCGTTTTCTTTAGGCAAACATTTCTGTCAAGGATACGAAGGTGATGTGTTTGAATTATATATTCAACATATAGAAGGTAGGTTTAAAAAAAAACAAACCTCAACTCCTCAAATGTCAAAAACAGAAAGGAGAGGGAAGAGCTATCTCCCCCCCCACCCCGTTTAATTTTATAAGAATGAATCTGGTGCCTTCTTGGAAGATCAGGAAGAGGCTACACGGGGAGGTTGAACTTCCTATTGTAAATCTCTGAGAAAACCCCAGTCTCTGACCTCATATTGCCTCCAGCATCTCTGTCTTAATTAGAAGATTGGGCGAGGAGGGGATGGTGGTGGGGAGAGAGAAGCTGCCACTTGCTTAAAAGAAGCTTCTGTATGTTTTCTTATAAGCAGGGCCAACAATGAACTCAGCCTTTGAAAATCTTGCAGGGTGCTTCACAAGAGAGCTTCCTTTTTTTGCTAAAGAGCCTGCTGCTTGCCACTCAGTCCCGAGTGTGAGACAACAGCCGAGATTTGCTTCTTTTGTTCCCACACAAAGGAGTCATAAGCTGTCTGCTTTGGTCACCAGCAAAACCCACTGCTTTTTTTTTTCTTAACACAAAGCTTTTCTTGGGAATCTTTAGAATAGGGTGGTGTACAAATCCTGTGAATCAATCCTCCATCTATCAATCAACAAACCTCTCCGATCTAGCTGAAAGCAGTGGTGCTTCTTTCAGGAAAGCTGTTGCTTCTTTCCTCCACCCTCTGCCTACAGTGGATTTTTAAGGAGAAAGGCAGGAAGGAAAAACAATGAAAAAGAGAATATAGACAAATGTTACTGGTTTGCTTGATGTGATTATGCATCAGGTCAGTGCCTTGCCATGAAAGGGAGGATGGAGACAGGCAGAGGTGATGATGATGAGGAGGAAGATGTACAGGATAAGTCACAACCAAAACAGATGAAAGCAAAAGGTGATGGGAAGAAAAGGAAAAGAGAAAATATGGCTTAAAAAAGCACCAAACCTTTTAAATCCCTATTTTCGTTGGGTTTTATCTACAAAATATATTTTGCACCTACATTTAAAGACAAAAAAAAGGAAACTCTCTGAATTTGACTCTCTTGCTTAGTAATGTGCATTTGCTTTCATGTTGCTTTTAGTGTTCTAAGAAACCATGACTTTAACATGAAGGGTTTTTTTTAAGTGGGGGAAACTATTACATTAGGATTTTTTTTTAAAGTCTTTTGAATCGATTCTTAAATGATATATCCAGAAAATGGGGGGGGGGGGGGGGGGTTGGAATCTGCTCAAGAATACTGTATGAATTTTCCCCAACTTGCAACGGTTAGGATAAAGATGGATAGCTAAGTCAGAATTGAGCCAGAGTGACTGGGATGGATCAGGCCCAAAATAGTTCACCACTTAAGACCATTCATGGAGGGAGGCCAATGACATTTGGCATCATTTCCCCTGCTCCCCACCTTAATAGGATTAGCATAAGTCAGAGTTAGCTTCCTTCCTCAAGCCAACCTCAAATGGAGCTCACACCTTATATCAGCTTCATTAGGTCACCCCTGCTGCACTAATTCTTCACCACACTATATCCTTTTTTGTATTATCCAGGGCACTGAGAATATTCTGCATATTTCTCTCACAGTCTCACTGCCTTCTCTTGTGCAAGCCAGGAGAGCATCTGCTGTTTTACCATGACCTTTTAACGGCAGATAAGAGAGATTGGGGTGGGAGGGAGGGAGGGAGAGAATATAAACTGATCTTATGTTCTTCAGAAGCTGCTTCTTTTGATATTGTGTTCTCAATGGCTTTAGGATCTCACACCAGACTCCTGTTTAAGGGATATTACTGCAGCATAAAGGCTTACTAGATCTCTGCTATCTGGCCTCTTTCTGCATCAGTGTGCTGGCACATCATTTGTTCTCCCTTTCCATGCTATCAGTGTTCACTTTGCAGTGCCACAGTTCAAGACTTATCCATTTCCATCTTCTCCAAGTCAGACTTTTTGAAAGCAATTTCATATTTATTCCATCCACACATCATTATCAATATAACTTTCTCTTTTTCCTTGTCTCTGTGTGATTTATCCATTCTTATACGCTTAAAAAGAAAGACCAGTTGTTTCCATTTGAAAGAGTAGAAATTATTACTCCTTAATTATCCCAACATGGACCTAAAAGAATAGGAAGCCTAATTTTATCAGTGCTCCCAAACAATATCCAAATGACAATCTCATATTTTATACCTAGGCATAACACATATTTTCTTCCTAGGTGTCTAATTTTCCTCTTACTGAGAGAAAATATATGCCAGCTGCAAACAGATGTGACTGTATTAATCAGAAAGAATAACCTAGGATAGTGTTTTCCAGTGTGTTGCCCTCCAATGGCTACAGTAAGAAGGAAATTTGAAGAATATCAGCTGTATTAAGAAATCATTTTGGTTCATGATGAGTATACAGAATACCCAACAGTTAATTTCAATTATATGCAGAAAAATTAGAAAGACATATATAACAGCTCTCAACCTATCATATTTTTTTCTGAATTTTTGCCAACTCTATTCTAAAATTTAGAATTCTATTCTAAAGGCTTGTATAACCAGGAAATCAGTCTGAAAAAGCAACAATATGAAATACTGGTAGTCTTGAAGAATCAGTCTTCATGTGCTGCTGATCCAGATTTTCCCTCTGGTTCATGTATTTTACTTAGACCAGCTTTACAGGTTCTAAGTAGAGAAAAATGTGTCATAACCACAAATGACTTATTGCTAATGACACCATTTCTGAGTTATGCCCTTCCTGACATATTAAAAAACAGACAAACAAAAAGGTCAAAGCACTGTAGGAGAATTTGATTTTCGTCAAGAGCGATGGGGAATTCTCTTGTCTCACCACTTGGTAAAGTAGGTCACTCTACATTTTTAAAAGGCTGTTTTCCACCCCTTTCTGCAAATAATAAGCTGTTATGGACAATGCTGAGGAATCTTTCTCAAGAACGAATGCTATCAGTTATAGGAAGAAACAAAGAAAATGTTCTGGATGCAAAGCTGAGCTAGAACACAGGGTCTCCGTTGTTTCCTCCATCTACCCCACCCTCCATCTGCACATCCTTTTGACAGTGACCTCTAAAGAAGAGAGTACAGGAGAGAGGGACATGTGGTGGATTACATAAGAGATCTGTTTTCCTTCTTCTCTGATCTTTCCTTTGCACTCCTGTTTTAACGTGGCTCAGTCAGTTACACAATTAAGCTTGCTTTTCTGGGGGTGGAGGGGAGGGAGTTCCAGCCCCCTTAAATCAAAATCCAATATCCGAGTCCTCATCACTAAATGCCCACTGACTCTCACACAGTCTTCTTGCAGCAAACAGCAACAATCAGCACATTTCCCAAAATGTGGGTGTGTTTGCATGTGTATATTATATATTAGATATACATGTATGATTGTTTTGCCACACAGTGCCAGCTCAATTCAGACCGCATCTCCTCAGAAGGATATTGGAGCATACTTGCGTCTGCACACCCAAGGGAACAATAGGCATTTGTACCCACCACCATACCTAACGCAGATACTCTCCCAATCCTAAAAGTGCAAGATGCCAGCTTTCAATACGCCTCCTTCCCCAGCACACAATCCATACTAAGCAAACTCCCCATGCACCCTCCCTCCCTTTCTCCGTTCACTTTTTACGCACATCTCTGCCCCTTCTTTTAAGGGTAACAATCCTGGAGACCAACCTCGTATATCTCTGCTTTCCTTCATTCGCTTGACTCTGATTTTCAGCTTCATCTGCCCCTTGTGCATGTCTGGCCAGGTCTGGTCCTCAGAGGAAGCAATCATAACATCCAAAGGCATCCAGGCAGCTGGATTGCGTCTTTCCCAGAGTTATCTCCTGCCCTCGCCAAACAACAGCTGCTGATGGGGGGGGGGTAGCAGAAAGCCTCCTCTTTCCAAAAAAAGGGAAAGAGAGAGCCTGAGGCATCCACAGATCCAGCTTTGAGGAGAAATTAAAAAGGGAAAGAGGAAGGTAATCGGACAAAAATATTTCTCCTCCTCCTCCTCGGCAGGATTATTTTCCTCCTGACTTCGCCCCTTGTGTATGCGCAGCGCCAACTCCAGCGAGCCTGAATGAGCTCAGCACATGAGCAACAGCCGATCCACCAAGGAGCAGTCATAGCTAACGGGTCAGGCATGCAACCACATTCCTTACTCAGCACACAGACATGCAGTTAACTCAAGAGCTACGCTATTGGCATATGGTTTGCTCAGCTGCTTAAAGAGACAACATCCCCTTTCCCCCACCCCCCCACCTCCCTCTGATTCCGGCTCTTGTTCCAAAATGCCACAAACAGCAGCTGGTAAGGGCAAGATGAATAAGCTCAAGTCTCTTTAGCTCTGACAATTTAATATATTTGTAGCAATACTGGCTGGGATCGTTCGAGTATCGTGCGGTTCGCCTAACCCATTTGCTGCACGTTCCAAAGCATAAACGAAAGCACAATTGTGGCACAATTGTCTGCTATCTTGCCTGGATGAGTCCATTTAAACTAATAGCTTCCAGTATACTCTTCAGTGCTATTTATTTATTTATGGTTTTTTTTTTAAAAAAACCATCTTTATTATTTTTATAAGTAACTCAAGATGGCCAAAATCCCTTCTGCTCCTATTTTCTCCACAATGTGGAGGTGGCATGGGCTGAGACAGAGTGACTGACCCAGAGTTATCCAGCATTCATGACTAAAGCAGGGCTAGAAGTCACAGGCTCCTAGTTTCTAGTCTGGCGCCTTAATCATTAGCCTTTTCCAGTTGTACGACATGTCACAAATCCTCTCTATCACAAATCTTAATTCTGCTCTTGCACACAGGCGTACTGTCCACTATCCCATCCCTTTTCTAATTACAGGAGTGTTGACCTAATTTATACCAATGTGTTCAAACATTCCAACAGCTATAATCAAGTTCTTAATCTTTTTCTCCTTTACATTCCAAAACTATGCACTCTACTATCTAACATATACTGAAAAGAAGCTGATATTTGTTCCAGGAAAATGAGAGCATAATTTAAATAATAAAAGAAAAAAGAAAAAGAAGCAAGAATGCTGGTCTGGATATACTCTAAACTAGAGAAGCATTTGAGTCCCAACTGCACTTTTCTCTTAGGGCACTTTTAATCGGAATACAAACTGAGGCAACAAATTTTCTCCTCTCTGGCTCGTTTATGAGCCCATCCAGATTAACTGGTTGGTCAATATGACTTCCCTTAAATACACAGGTGGAAATTTAAAGATGCATTTAGAAGTATGTTACCTATATCTAGTATTATCAACTGAACTCTATATACCCGTGATGGCGAACCTATGGCATGTGTGCCCCAGGTGGCACACAGAGCCATCTCTGCGGGCACACTAGCTGTTAACCCAACTCAGTCTGCGCATGCGCATACACGTGCTACTCCCCTTGCATCTGCACTTGCTTGTGAGTCGTGTGTGCCTGAGCATTTGTGCGCAACTCCCCCCATGACTCCTGCGTGACTGCGCATTTGTGGGAGACTCGCACGTGCATGTGCAAAAGGCACATGCACAAATTGCACCTGTGCAAAAGGCATCTGTGCAAATCGCACAAGTGTGGAGCCGCACGCATGTGCAGAAGTCATGCACATGCATGCGCAGTCACATTCGGCACTTGGTGCCGAAAAGATTTGCCACCACTGCTACAGTATATACAGATATATTTTTATTGAGTCTATTATCCCAAAGCTTCTCAAACAACACATTCTCTATCACTAAACTACAGCCTTATATTTACAGCATTTAAAAATTCTCCAGTGTGATATGCTCCAATTATGTCCTTTGGCCATACTGAAAAAAGAGTTGCAAACTCAACACATCTGGAGACCAGAAAAGCCCATCCAAAGCAATTATTAACTGCAGAGTTTGAATAAGGAATTTATCATTTGCTTCACAGAGATGCCAGCAAATTTGAATCTGGGTCTCTCTTTATGCAAAATATATTCAGTAACACTGAATTTCTGACTAGAGCTAGTACTGACAATTGGATATAGATGCCAGTCTTTTAATACATTGTTAACTTTAGATAAGATGTACTTGCTATCTTTGTAACGATCTTCTTGTATTCATATCACAAATATGGACAGTTTTTCTTCCCATACATAATAGAGCCTCAGTCTTGCCAGATTTCCAAAATATTTAAAGACCTGAATAAATCTCCAAATACGGGTACTGGTAAGTTAGCTGGAGCCCTTAGAATATTCTAGTTTGCTAGGTTGGTTTTTACCTTGGTGATCATTAAAGATATTATATATTGGTTTGTTTTCTGTTGTTACTGTGTATAGTGTTTTTATCCATTCATAACTGCCCAGAGTGACTATGGTGAGATGGGTGATTATATTAACTGGGGGGGGGGGGGGGGACAGAATAATAAGAGTGCTGTTCCACAAATGTGGCACAGCATCTTAAAATATTTTTTTCTGATGGCTTCTTATTCTGCTTGTTTTAATAAGCACGTCTGAGGATGTGCCTCAGATAAAGATAGCAGCTGATCAATACATCAGTTTATTACTTGTAAAAAAAAATGGGACTTAGATTAAATTAAGAGTAGAAGTGTTTCAAACATCCACATTTCAATCTTGAGAAATCAAGGAATTAGTGTTAGAAGCCATTTTGTGTTCGCATATACATACTTCTCAGTAAAGACTTCATTTAGCTTTTTGTGCTGAGATGGCTTTGCATATTGGACCCTTTGTAAGTCTTTGTAATGTACTGAGAATTGATCTTGGTCTTTCAGGTTGGACTTAGATTGAGGAAGAATGTGTCAGTGCTAAAGTTCTACAGGGTGGCAATCCTTCCAGTCATGTTCTACACCTGATGAGTTTCTGTTTAACTTAGATGATTCACAGTACACCAGATATGATGCAGAATACAAAGGACCATACGTGCACTCTGGCATATGTAGATAAAGATTGGAAGAACCTGGAAAATCTGTACAGTCCAACCTTCCCAACCTTATATACCTATTATTATAAATTAAAATCTCTTAAAGCATGCATACATATATACAAAAAGCATACTGCATGATTCCTAAGCCAGGATAATGAGGTAAATACAGGTAGTCCTCGACATACAGCAGTACATTTAGTTATAATGGCACTGAAAAATGTGACTTATGATAGTTTCACAGTTATGACCTTTGCAGCATTCCCATGATCATGTGATCAAAATTCAGATGCTTGGCAACTAGTTCATATTTATGACTATTGCTGTGATCATCTTTTGCAACCTTCTGACAAGCAAAGTCAATGGGGAAGCCAGATTCACTTAACAACCAGGTTATTAACTTACCAACTGCAGTGATTTATTTAACAGCTGTTGCAAGAAAGGTCATAAAATAGGGCAAAACTCACTTAACAAATGCTTCACTTAACCACAGAAATTTTGGGCTCAATTGTGGTCATTAGTCGAGGACTACCTGTAGAAAATATATAACGGGCACTGGATTAGTGAAAACAAGTATACATATTACTGGACTGCATGACTTAATGGTTTGTCCTTTAAGGCCCCTTTCCTATTTTTCTGAATTGCCTCTTGCTTTTCTGCTACCAGGAATGCATAATGTTTAGGAATAGTTTCCAAAAAGGTACTTTGGCATACACAAGAGCACAAACACAGCACCTGCTGGTGAATCATTCAAGCAGGGATCCTGAAAACAGACACATCTGTTTTAATAAACGGTTGACAATTTTTGAAACTAAAGCAAAGCATTGAAAAATCCTACTTTCTGCATTCATGACTTCTAATACAGAAAGAGGCAACTCTACATGCCCGTTCTCCTACATAATTTCTTTCTTTTTCCACCTATGCTATTAACAAAAATAGTATGGTGAAAAAGTCTGATACTGAGCTAAGGTTGTTTCTTCAGTTTTGGCTGAGTATGTTGTGTGATTTTAAGCGATTGGGTTTGTGAGTCACGTTTACAGCGTTCGTACAGTATATAACCCACTTAATACTAGGTTCTGCCAAGCTAACCATACTGCCCTGTAAGGAAAGTGGCAACTGTACTTTCTTTGGAACTAGACCAAATGGCACAAGATTTAAACAACCAAACAATACACAGTAACACTACTAAATCAGGGATGCAGAAATTTGAACTACTAGATGGTAACCAAGTTACCGGTATTTTATTTTCCTCTCAATGTCTGTTGCCATCCCGTGGTTGTCCATATTTTGCAAGCCAGTTCCTGTTATCCCATTTCAGGGGTCTCCAACCTTATCGGGTTAATGGGTGTATTTTATAAATCCAATACACGTCATGGGCACCCATAGAAAATGGCTGTCAGGGACCAGCACTATCTCTATGATCCTAGAATATTAAAGACCCTGCCTGGAAGTGAGAAAATAATTGCATTAGGAGTCTCTGTTCTGGGCAGCATGTGCCAAAACATGTACTTGACCAGCCAAGCTACAAAAACAAATTAATTAACAGGCGAATTAGTAAAAAGAACAGATTGGTACATGCACCAGTAAAGAAACACAGAATAAATTACGGAAGATAACCTGGAAAGTTGTCTTACAGCTTGCCTATGAAGAATTCCAAGTGACAAAATTCCACGTCCACTGACATTATGACAGTAAACTGATACCATGGTAGCAAGTGAAGTGACAAAGGACAGGTAGTCCTCAGTAGACAACCCATTCAGTGGCCACTTGAAGTTATGCCAGAATTGAATGAATGGTACTTATGATTGATCCTCAAGTTCTGGCCATCACAGCATTCCTGCAGTCATGTAACTGTAATCTGGGCCCTTGGCAATTGGCTTGCACTTAGGACAGTTGCTGAGTCTTACAGTCACATGATCATCATTTGCAATCTTCCGTGCAACCGGGAAGTCTGCAGAGAAAGTCACAAATTGCTCCCAGGGAACTAGTATTCCATGGCGCATGCCTGCCTGCTACATCTCCCTTTCCACACTCCGCAGGGTCCTCCTGCACCCATCCTTTGCCCATGCCCACACAGCACCACAGCCCCTCAACTGGATATGCTTGCACAGTGCTGCAGCACAAACACATACCCTCATGCTTGCAAGCCACCCATGGACTGCAATTTTCTGCCAAGTTCACCATTGTCTCTACTTTTTAGAAGATAGAAGGAATTAGCAAATTATAGTCACGTGAAGCCCTCGCTTAACAAGCAACGGTCCTCACTGAACAATGGCAATGGAGACCGCTTGCAAATTGGCATTGCTAAGTGATGCAGCCCTGTGATATCACACTATGATTGCTTAATGACAGAAATTCTAGTCCCAATTAATAATAAATTAACAAGCCAGGACTAGCTGTAATAAGAACAGGTTTATTTTATTCTATATTGCTTTGGTTGAAGTTGATGCTGAGAGGCACCCGGTTCCCCACCAAATACAGATCACGAGCAAGATTAAATGTAAATAATAACTGCAGGACAAATCAATACAAAAGAAAAATTAATGTCAGGCTCAAAAAATCAGAACCATTCATAAAGTTGCAGCATGGAAGATTTATTCAAGCCTGAACCCAAGACTAATAGTCAACTAATGGCCAGCACTAAATTGGCACTATATAAGGGTCAATGGAATTCATAGGGACTGGATTTGGATCTCTTGTGGCAACACAAGGACTAATGATCCAAGGTCAAATACAACCCTGATGCAGCCCTCAATGAAATCAAGTTTGACACCCCTGCTTTAAACTCACTGCGGTGTGCATGTGTGTGTGAGCTGGGCAGCACAGGGGAGCAGTCATAATAATCTTCCTGCTGCCCAGAAGTAATTTTTCATGGGACTTTCTGAAGGTCAGGATGGAAGGAGAGCAGTTTAATGACTGGAGGCAAGCTTCAAAGGCGCCACACTTTCCAGGTATCTGCAGACTGCCTTTCCTGAGAAAAAAGACCTGGAGTTAAAAGATTACAGAAGAGGGACAAGAAACACTCTTTACCAGTCAGGGTTGGAACAGGTATACCTGAAACATTCAATTCTGGATAAGGATCTGGATGACAAAATGCATCGTTTCTGAAACCAGGAGTTGGGAATCTAGAAAACTGTTACGATACCAGAGGCGGCTCTGGACATCTCCTAGTAAATTGGCTGTATTAAATAATTTCATTACTGGGAGATGGGAAACACTCAAGAAGATCAGCAGTAATCAAGTGTAAAATACTGCAGGCAGCTCTTCTGATTGAGGAAACAGTGTTTTTAATGGACGAAAGACAAGTCCCGCACTAAAAACCTGTACTTCCCAAGTATTGTTGATTTTGTAATTTATACAAATTGTAGTGTGAGCCCTACAGGTGACAAGAGGGCCAAACAGGCCTGATAAAGCTACTAGCCTTTATGGATAATACTCTTATTCTTCCATGAGAAAGACATGATTAGCCAAGCCCCCGTCTCTCCTTTCCCACAGATTTCTAAGTATTTATTAAGCAGGGCTTTGATGCTTTCTGGTTCCATTAATAAATCAGTGACTCCAAGCTCTACAAAAAACAAACAAACCAAAAACCTGTCCAGGATTAAATGCACTAGATAGGATGCTTTGTCTCTTTAAATGCACTAGATAGATGCTTTGTCTCTTTAAATCCAGATATTTACAAGGACAAGAGTCTAAGGTTGAACTGCTTAATGGTAATTCAGTGTTTTTCCTTAGCAGTGACATCATTCCAGATGAAATCATCCCCACTGGATAAACCCTCCTACCTCCTCATGCCATGATTAGAACCAGTGTTCTAATAAGACTTGTTATTGTAACAAATGTGGGGTTGATTATTGTCAGCTGTGGGTTGGGATTTGGAGAAAAACAGGCCCAAAAAAACAAACAAACCCCATTTAACCAGGAAAACAAAGTCGCTATTTAAACAGTGGGAGTATATGACAATCCAAGATGCTATCCCTCCTACTCCCCAATTTATCTGGCTTCACCTATGAATCAATATGTCATGCCACAGCCCTACTATGAAACTCATTTTTAAGAGGATCAATAAAATCGCTACGGGAAAAATAAAGCAAACCTATTTCCATTCTATTTTTGAGAATTGATTTCTGATACTATTTTCAAAATAACCCCCAAATTCCATGTAGACCTTATGATTGAGGCCTTTTATGAAAAAACATTCCATACACATAAAACTGTTTATGATGATAGAGCTAGCATTTACAGATCTATGGGTGTTTCCCTTTTAAAAAAACCTGCTCTGCAAATTTTATAGTTTTGATAGGCAGAGATGACAGGATATGAAGCCATTCTGGTTAGGAATGTATTGCCTATTGTATGGCAAAATTACTATTTCTTTCTTGGAAACAATACTTTTCTTCTTTCTTTTTTTCTTAGGAAAAAATAGAATTTTATCAACAATAAATGCAGCTTTATAAAAGGAGAACATGATGTCAGCTTGGTCAATCTGAGAATAATTTCTTACATTATTATTCCTTAAATTCCCTTTCATCTTTCAGAAATCAACTACAGAGTGACATCATGTG
>JAEANM010021377.1:0-11869 GCA_017656035.1 Myanophis thanlyinensis
AAGGGTATGGCTGGCTGATGATGGCCAAAAAGCCTGAAATAGATCTATACCAGTCTCCCTGAATTTTTAAAATACCAAGGTTATCTTCAGGTTGTGGAAAGCATGCCTCCAAAACTCCAATTGCAGGGGAACATGGCAAGTGAGGGAGTTTGTCATATTCTCCTTATGAGACCAGAAGCATCCGTAAATATTCTAAGAGAAAGAAAACGTTACATTACAATGAAAAAATTACCTATAACTGGTCTTTGCACATGATTGTGGCAACATTCTCACAATCACATGATCAAAACACAAGTAGCATGTGTTTACCATGGCTGCAACATCACATGGTCATGTGACCACCATTTGCAACCTTCCCAACTAGCCTTTGACAAGCAAAGTCAATGGGGGAAACTGGGTTTGTTTAATGGCCATCTGAGTGATGTAACAGCTGAAAAGATTTGCTTAACAACTGTGGCAAAAAGGGTCATAAAATTGAGCATGACTCCCTTAACAACTGCCTTTTTTACCAATGGCAACTCTGGTCCCGACTGTGATTGTGAGTCAGGAACCACCTGTAATAATTCCATACCAACAGTGGAATCATGAAAGATAAAATTTTGAAACTAACAGTATCATAAACAGTAGGGAACACTGCCTTTGGGATTAGATTATAGTCCCTCCCCCTTCAGATTGTCTTAAAACCAACAACTATGTTCAATCTAATGAACTAAGCCCCACTGAATGTATGACTAATCTTCTTTGGCATATCCATAGAAGTTTGTATAAATTCAGAAGGTCATTTATCATGCTTTAATTTGACTCTGATATTTTAGGATTATTTCCCAATGAATAAATTCAATTATGAGTTATCATGTCTTAGATGTCCGGATGTCATTACAATTTTATGTATACCTGACATGTGTTTTTGTTTAATGAAATAAAAAAAATGCATGGAAATATTGAAAGTACCAGGCATCCTAGCTACCTAATACCCAATAATTACATAATGAGAATGAAAGCCCTACCACTAAAATTAAGCCCCCCATTCCTAAATCTTCAAATCCATGAGTTCTTTTCAATTTCAGTTTTATTTTGTAAATAATATTCAGATATATTTTTACATTTCTATAGCCATAATGGTTCAAGAGCAACATTACTCCTATTAGATTTAGACTGAGTTTCATTTTATTTATTTTCCCTTTAGGTTCTTTTATGACACTGCATTTGAAGAAATTTAGTTTATATTATCAGGCATCTTTAAAAATTAGATTGCTGTGGAATTTGCTCCTTAACTATTTAAAACCAATCAAAATGTCATAGCTTAGGCCACATTCCTTTTAAATCAAATTATTCAGATTGCATACATCCACAGTGAAAGTTTCCCTCATAACAGAACTCATTTAAATATCTCCACAGAATATCCTGTCAATAAGGACTAGTCTTAGTGCGCTCACTTTCCACATATAATATATTTAGTAATCTCACCAAATTCAGTTCTTAAGGGTAGATTTCTTTATATAATATATGTATGAAAGAATAAAATTAGAAAGTAATAATGTCTTTGTAGATAGTTTGCTATCCTCATTTCAAAAATAATGGCGTCAGATACAGGCAGAAAATGGTTTTAGTTCCTCATCACATTTTACCTGGAAGTAAATATCAGTTGAGTAAAATCAACCACATATCAAAAAAATGTCTAAGTTTAAACCAGCTTTTGAATTAATGGACATATCTATATGGGTCTCTTGACAACAATACAAAAATGCATTGGTTTTTTCCAGGACTTTTAAAAAACTTCCCTGTGTCTTGGTTCTCCTAGGCTGTTTCAAAATCAGTTGTGTGTTCCCAATGCCTACAAGTGTTTAAATATTTAAAATCATAGAGATTAATGTGAAAAATATCTATTTGCAAATATGTGTATGCCAAAAAGAGAATAATAACTGATTATAGATCCCTGGGAATGAGTCTACATGGGATTTACTGTGTGATGTGGGAAAGGGATATGGACACAGGATGAGTTGGATTTCTACTCTTACCATAAAATAACATTTACCTTCAACAATATTCTTGAAAGATTCATCTCCATACCTCTCAAATAAATATGATATTAAAATGGGGCCACTGTATCCTACTTTATTCTCAAAAATAGTTTTCTATGCTGTTTTTTAAATTGCTTTTCAGGATTTTATTCTGCTTTTGGGTCTCAAGAAATATTCAGTGTTTCCTTGGAAGTAAGCCCTTCTGCTTTAAATGGACTTACTCCATGTATGTTAGAATGCAGTCTCTGGAAATGTCATGGTTAATCTTGTCTGCCTTTCATGCTAAATGGAGGTTAAATGTTGTGCCATTAGGACATTGCTTTCCTCATCAATGAAAGTAGTTGTCTACATTCTGGAGATTTAAAAAACCCCACAATGAATTCCTTAAGATCTCTGCCACTTCCACCATTTATCTAAAAAGTGGCAAAGCATTTATGAAATCAGTTTCCTCGCCAAAAAATAATGTTCAGAATAATTTCAGTTGCACTTTATTTCCCAAATGTTCTATTCTTTTGAACATGACAATATATTCTGAATATAATTTACTCAAAACTGCATTTCCAGTCATGTTTTCTGACCTTTTTTTTTTAAGGGGGTAGCACAGATTATAATTTCTTTAATCTGGATCAATATCCTTTCCCACCAGCTCACCAGCCAAGCCACAAGAATTAAAAGGAATCATTTTTAAAATAGGTACACAAATGTATGCACATGTTCAGAGGTTCAAAATGCACACATTTAAAAACCATGCTGAAGAACTAGAAAATGCTAGAATGGGACAGGCAATACCAAGGAGTCCAACTCATTCCATGTTTTGCTTTTTTTAAAGTTAGCAGTGGGAAAATGTATGGCTCTTGTTTGCTCCTCCTGACAGCTAGGTTATATGCAAATATCAAGAAACAAAAAATGCACAGTATAATGTTAAATTTGGTCTGCAGTGCCTACTGTAAATATTCCAATAAAATCGTATAGTCTTCTCTGTATCATCCTTTCATTATTCTGAGTTTTAAAAAGAACACAGAGCAGTTGTCAGATGAAATAAGAATTATTCTGGATCAGTGATAAATTGACAAATTTCTGCCTGTATTTTAGTGTTAATTTCTTCCCCACTCTTCCCCAATTAAAAAAGGAAATAAAAGGTTATGCCCAGTACAGTATTAAACTTTGCAGTTGCAAAAGAATTAGTGCATACATATCCCTCTGCTTAAATTGATCCTACTTCTTCTCCTCTTTTGCTGCTCCTGTAAGCAGTTGATTTTCATGTCATTTTTGAACCGTTATCCCAAAGAACCGTCACATACACCATCCTTGTATTATTTTGGGCATAATGAAATGCTCAAGGTGTTGGCATATGGAGGAGCAGAAAATCCAGAGCAGAGCGCCCTCGCATTCTTCTCTCTATAGGAACAACAAAAACAAAAAGAGCAATCAAAAGCTTGCTAATGGACCATTCTACCAAATGCCTAATCGGCAGACGAGCCAGGCTTCCATCGAAAGCATCGCCTTTATTGGACCAGGGCGCTCCATTCTCAAAAATTCTGCCAGGCTGAGAGATGCGGTGAATTTTTCTCTCTTGTAAGAACACGGCAAGAAAACAAAATCTTGAGCCCAAGATTTTACCCTCCCCTCTTCCCACCGCTCCGCGCCCACACCACGTATCTTGAAGTCCCTTTAATGTGTGCTGCACTTGGATGACCTTTCCCTTTCTCCCACCCAGCCCCTTCCCAAATATTTCTCTGGTAGCTCCCCCTAACCTACGGGCTTTTGTTTTGAGCGCACAGGCACACTCTAGTGCCCTTCTCTTATCTCCCTGCCTGAAACGTGAGAAGGAGCTTTTGGAGGTTAGGTTGCTAAAGATGCCGCTTTTCCATAACAAACACAACCAGCAGAGATGGTCAGGGTGCTTTTTTTGTATACAGTTTACACACTGGCACCCTTTTTTTAAAAAAAATAAATAAATGCCTCAGCTCAAACTCAATTTCACAACCCACGTTTGTGTGAAATGCAGGTTTGACATCTGTTTGCCAGAATGTTTTGCACTTAGCCTAACACCCACTATTAAGTGACAAAAATTGTGGCAGGTTGTCAAAGCCAGCTGACTGACAGGTGCTCCGCTTAACAAAAAGAGAGACAGCCGCGGGGGTGGAGGTGGGGAAGAGGGACACCATTCAACTACTTGCAAAGCTGAGAAGCTCGCTCCAGCGCTACCCCCCGTACAGTATTTCCCTGTTTAAGTGGGGAAATGTAAGTGGCGGGCTTGGAATTGTCACACGCAATTCATTTGGTGAGTTGCAACATAAACAAGATTGGAGGCGATTCCAAACCAAACGGGGCTGTAGACGGTTGAAACAGGAATTAAATCTTGATCATTTCAGTGGGATCTACTTCCCAAGTGTAGGTTTGGCTGGGATGAAGAGATGAAGAGGAGTTTAAATAATCCCTTTTCGTCTGAAGCGCAGGTGAAGGTGTATCAGGGGATCCCATAAATCCAGAACTTCCTCTAAGATTCCTGCGCCGAGTTTTTCCAATAAAAAAATTGCCCTTTGTGGCGGTTTGTTTTTCTAAAAAATTGTGGTTCGGATCAGACTGAATTTTCCCCTTTTTCGTTTTGAGATAAAAAAATATATTAGTTTTTGACACCTTTAAAAAACCCTGTTCCGGTGATTACACTGTGGATCCAGAAAAAAAAAGGAGAAGGAAAAAGAGAAGGAGAAGAGAGAGAGAGAGAGAGAGTTATCTCGCTTTAAAGCGCAGCTACTCTCAAGTGCCCACCGTGGTAAAACAAAAGAGTTTGCGGGAAAACGATTTGGTTCGGATTGTCGGAAGGTTTGCTATTATAGGGGAAGGAGTCAACCAGCAGCGGCTTCCACTTAGAAATTTTGCTGGCGGCGGAGGGAGAAATCAGCTCCCAACCGAACTTCCCCAGAGCCGCCTCCCCGAGAGATGGAGGAGTCTCCGCTGCGCCGCTGCTCAGGATGGCTCGCAGCGACGGCGGCCATGACCTCTTCTATCCCCTCCCGTCGCCAGTTCAGGAAGCGCGGAATAGCCAGAGGGGGTCGCTTTGTGCCAACAGGCTCTGGGTTCAGGCAGGGCCGTTCCCGGAGTCGCGCGTGTGCGTGTGCGCACCTGGAGAGGCTCACGCCCATCCAGGCACACTGTTAGACCCCCTCTGGAGCCCCCGTCCCCGAAGCGAAGACTTCCCGCCATAGGCGCAGGCTTGACGGACCCCCGGCAGACCTCCCTCCTCCAGCAGGAAGTTGCTGGGTGCAAGGAAAGAAGCCGGCGGAGCGCGCCCTCTTCTCGGAGAAGGGAAGCTGGAGACGCTCGCTTGCGGGACTTTGGCGACGCCAAAGTGTTCCGAGGAGGTGGAGAAGGGGGTGTAGAGAGGGGTCCAAACTTCTCCCCCCCCCAAATAGAATAGGAACCACCCGGGAGGTAAAGGAAACCCCTCCGGGGGCGTCCCAAGAAGGTGCCCCAGAGAAAAGGCGGGAGACCCTCCAGATTGAAGGAAAACCCGGGGAGGGGGCAGCAAGGAAAAGGCTGGCTTCCCCTTTCTTCCTTCAGGCGGCGCGGCCCCATCTGCTTTCCAACCAACCGCTCGGTCCTATTCGCTGAGCCTGAAGGAGAAGGCGGGGGGGGGGGGACGGGGACAAGAGTGGAAGTGGCTATTTATTAGACTCCTTGTTTGGTATTGTTCAGTGACATACAAAAGCGCTTCATTATATTCCAGAATTGGGGGGAGTAGGAGGGAGGGAAGCCCTGCTCAGTCGCTGTTGTAGCCTTTGTTTTGTTGTTTTTCCAAGAGAGAAACAATAACTTGAAATTGTCTAGAAAGTCTTTCTCCATTTTTTTTTTAAATCAATAATAAATTTCATTTCCGAGCTTCTCTCTCTCTCTCTCGTTCTGCCCCCACCCCACCCCCCGCAGCGCGAGAATCTGTGAGAGGGAGAGAGAGAAAGTGAAAGGGGGAGAGAAAGCCAGCGAGCGAGCGAGGGTGTGCGGACGAGGGTGTGCGCCGCTGCCCGGGAACTCCGGCTCTTGGCATTAGGGTGGCGCAGCCAGCGCTGGCTGGGCGAGCGGAGAGCGACGCCGGGCAGAGGTGCGGCCGGCTAGGCGCGGCGGGAAAGTGGCCCAGCCAGGCAGCCAGGCTGCCGGCCGGCCGGCCTGCCCTGCGGGAGAGGCTGCGCTCCGGAAGGCTGCGGTGCGGGAGCGGTGGAAACGGGAACTGTAAGTGGGCCGCGAACTTTTGAAGGGGGCGGGTGGGTGGGTCACTCTGGGGGTGGGGGGAGGGACGGGCACCACAAGGAGTTGGCAAGGGAGGCGGGCTTCCAACTTTCCACAAGTGGAAAGAAAGACCTTTCCTAAAGCCGCCGCCGCCGCCGCCGCCGCATCGATTGGAATGCCTGCGGAGAAGTGTGACGAATAGCGAGAGGAGGGGGTCTTCCCCCTTTTTTTTATGATAGGGGTTTTTTCCTTTGTATTCTTCCTTTTTTTAGGCTGACCCTCCTCCCTCCCTCCTTATCCCCAAAGGCAGCACCGCTTCCCCATTTCCCGCTCAGCAGGACAATGAGAAAACTGGGCGGTAGCTCCTCCAGCCCCGCTCCTCTTTTGCATCCCTGCCGCGCACCCGCGCGTCCCGCAGCAGAGGGGAGGGAGGCGGAGGGAGCAGAGGCCGGCCGGCGACCACCTTCCTGGTTGGGGTTTTTGTGGTTCCTCCGTTCAGAAAGCGCGCGGCGTTGGCACGAGCGTCCCCGGAGCCGGTACTTTTTTTTTTTTTTTTTAACTTGAAACAA
This sequence comes from Myanophis thanlyinensis, assembly GCA_017656035.1. NCBI lineage: Eukaryota > Metazoa > Chordata > Lepidosauria > Squamata > Homalopsidae > Myanophis > Myanophis thanlyinensis. The sequence goes on from JAEANM010021377.1 coordinate 6,815, forward strand.
ACCCAGAGGAAGAGGCTTTTCGATTCGAGAGACCCCCGGCCTACCAGGCTCCAGGGAAAGTACGGCAGCGCCGGGCCCCGAAACTCCGCGCCTGCCTCTCTGTTCGAGGGCGGCCTGATGAGATTCAGCCACCGCCGAGAAAGGCTTCTTCGGGGCCGGTTTCCCCGGGCGCTCAAGACGGTCCTGGCCCTGGGGAGTAAGAGTCAGGCACCGAAACGATCGCCCACCTCTCTCCCTCCCGCTAAATCACAGCCAGGGAACCGCTGACTCCGAGCTAAGGCCAGGTGAGCTTTGCTCTCCAACTGAGCGGAGCGCATCGCTCCAGCTTTCTTGGGCTGCTGAACTCTGGAGACTCTCCCCACACACAAACACACACCTCTGCGTCTCCTCTTCCTCATTTCCCGGCGAGAAAAAGGTGCGGGAAGGCTGTTTCGAGGATGGCGAAGGGGCCGGCCTTGGAGCTGGCCTCTTTTCCATTCCGGACGCGGACGGTTCAGATCCCTGGGTGGAAGAAGCGAGCCAGTTCGCAAACTCGCTCCCACTCCTTTAAAGGGCCTGGGTTGCCAGAAAAGCTTGGAAGAAAGCGGGAAGCCCTCTTTGTTTCAGGGGCAAAAGGTGGATCTTGTGTTCGTTGAGGAAGGGCTGCAAAAGGGAGTAAATGGGAGAGAGCCATTTAAGATGCCTCTACTCTAAGAGGAAACAAAGCACGCGGTATCAAATGGGTCAGAAGAACCCGTTTGATTGTGGCGTTGAAAGAAAGCCACATCTCTTGACTCTTAGATTTCTCTTTCTAGTTACATAAAGTCATTCACAAAATAAAAGAAAGAAGAGAAACAGGCAGGGAAGGACGGAAGGAAGGAAGAAGGAAGGAAGGAAGGAATTCACAGCTGAACGGTTCAATACAGCACGTTGGCAAATAACCAATAAAATATTGCTTATGTGTGCATATATAGTGGACACCAAAAGAAACATTCCAGTAGGCTGTCACTCTCTGATCTAAATTTCTTGGAAAGGCAAACTGGATTGGGCCTATAGTCTGACCTCAGACTCAGATGCTTTAGGAACTGCCCCCTCAAAAATTGGGTGACAGATAGGACAGGAGCCTTGCTTCACGTGGAAAATGCTTTCCTCCTTTTAAGAGAGAAGTGACTTGGTCCAGACCACAGAACCACTTCAGGTGTTAGGAACGAAGAGTCCCAGGACAAAACCAGCAGAAATAATTTGAATGGACAGAAGATTTCTCTGCCCGCTCAAGTGTTCTTGGAAAATATGCACAGAATAAGGGGGAGCAGAGGCACAGAATCACACAAATACAAGCACTCCATTTCTCTCCCCCCCCCCCACTTCCTTTTCTTTCAAAAGCCTAGAAACCTTTTACAAGCTCCAAATACATTTTTGCAGAGCGATGCCAGTAGGAATAAATGAATGTGACTCCTGTGCAGGTCCCAATTAAATATTGCATTAATATCTTATTTCATTCCTTATTTGAATGCATAAAGTGGCAGCCACCTGGGTTCAAGTAGTATAGAAGCAGAAGGTGCTAACCCTGTTATACATAAGTTTAGAAAGAAGTAGTGGTTCCTGATGTAGATAATACACTGAATGGTGAAATGCAGAGAGGAGGCTACGCTGTTCCTTAAATAGGATTGTAAGAAGGAAGGACAGATTGCTGCTACTTGTGGCTAACTATATAAATTTTCCTGTATGCTTTCAGAAGTTGCTTTTAGAAATTAGAAGTTTATTTTACCAAGATGTAAAGGATTCTGAACTCAACCTTGATGTCAACAGTTTTGATGTTCCCTCCTGGAACACAGGATTTTGGCTCCTGCGCTAAGCAGAGAGATGGACGTGGTTGTCTATGGGATTCCTTCCAACACTAGCATTATATGGTTCTAAAGGTTCAGAAACAATGCCGAAGTCTTGGAGAGGCATTTCCATAAGGTGCCTAAATAGATATAGATAGATAGATAGATAGATAGATAGATAGATTCAGATTGAACCCAGACCCCTTCCTTCTCCCACACCCTTTCAAACTATTTGGAGGGGAGGGAAGAAATAGAAACGGTATGAATAGTTGCATATGACAAACTTTGTCATCCCATTGATGTCCCCTAAAAACTTGGACTTCAGCTCCTATGAGACTTTGGCTTCATAACGAATGGTCAAGAATTACTGGAGTTGCAGTCCAATACATATGAAAAACACAGTTTGCCTTCTTGGAAGTTGGGAATGTTGTTCCAAATAAAGTTCTTACAATCACATTTAAAACCATTGACATTGGGAATAGTCATATCATGAACAGCAATACTTTACCTAATAAATATCCAACCTACCCAGAAAGATGAGCATTGTATTTCACACACAGCTAAAAAAAGGAGGTATTTTGGGGAACTGGACTCCACCTTGTAGAGGAAAAGATTAATAAGAAGGAACGTGCCTGTTAACCGTGCCTTAAATGCGCAGAAACTCCATCTGCAGGATTATTTAGAAGTCTTGCCTAGTTGCCTGTTTTCCCAAGCAACTATAGGATGCGGCTGCCCAGCTTTAAATTGTGTCAAAGTGATGTTTTAATCTCATAGAAAAGTGTATGAAAAGACAAGATGTAATTTATGGGAGATGCTCCGATGAAAAGAGAGATTGGAATGGATGATCCTGCGCTTTCTCGTGAACCTCGTGTCATGCCTCTATTGAAGCCTGGGTGGTTAATCTAATTTGCAATAACAGGGAAAGCTTGGAAGCGGGAACGAGGCGGTTGGGTGGATGGGTGGGTGGGTGAGCGAGCAGGAGGCTGGAGGAGAAAAAGAGTAACGGGGGTTAGCTCACTTCTTCCCTTCTGTTGATGTTCCGCTTATCAAATGCCCCCTGACTCGTCTCTGGCAGCAACGGAGGGGTGTCTTTTTATTTGGAAGGTTAGAGAACAGCTTTTTGATTGCTTCTAACACCACGCGTCACTCCTCCGACTTGCCCTGGCCTTGGCTTCCAAAGAGACTCTCTTAATTCAGTTTCCATTACAGTGTAAACCGTTGGCGTTAATCAAAGCAAAGCAACTCTGTATACACTTACGTTCAGTTTCCTAAACCTACCTAACTCGGTATTTGTGTTTTCCAACCTCATACCTCGAAATAACCGTAACAATAAGAAACCCCGGAGGTTACAGGGCATACCATTCGCTTCAAAATGCCTTTAAGTTGCCTTGCATTTTCCCGGTCAGAACTGAGCAACCCTCACCCCACGCCACCCCCCCATTCACACACACCCTCACCCGCTCAATATGGAAGGGGAAATGAGCAAGCCACCTTGGGGGAACCGCGGTGGGTTTGTTTTTTAAAGCCTTTCTGGCGATTTCGTCTTAGGCACGTATTCCTTTAGCAACACAAAGACGCAAAAATTACAACTCTTGAGTAATGCCTTTTTAAAGGTGCATTCAGACTGTTAATTACAGGGGTTTGTGTCAATGGAACTTTATCAATGAGCCGTTTGATTCTGCTATAATTACCGACAAAATAAGACAAGGATGGATCACAATAAAGAATATTCCTTTCACAAAACAAGATTGTGCGGGGAGCCTCGTTAAGGCATAATGCAAACAAACAGTTTATAAAACGCTCTTCCTGACAAAAGCGGGACTCGGAGCAGGTTCCAACCTTCTTAGGGGAGCCGACTTTCCAACGCCCACGAGAAGATTCGAATCCGGCACCAACTCCGGCGAGAAAAGCCCACCTGAGCCCGCCCATTCCCCTATGGGGCTTCCACGAGCTGGACAGCCCCGTGCTCTTAACTCCGCGCAGTCATGCGCCCCTGGAATAGGGGCCGGGTGGGCCGGGCCCATCCAAAGCGCATCTTCAGCAGGGCTTCCGTGGAGCGCCTGTGGTCCAAAGGGAAAAGGGGGGGAGGGGAGGGAGAGACAAGGCGAGCCAGCCACTCTGACCAAAAGGAACCGCAACTAGATTTTATCTGGTAGGTGCGGCAGCCTTGCCTCCCCTGCATATATTTGGCTCCAAATTGGAACATCTGGGGATGTTATGTATAACAGGGCAGAAAGCATTACGGCGGAGCAATAAGTATTCCAACGAGTAAGCAGGATTTATTTCTGGAAAACTGTCAGCCGATTAGCGGGCTCCTCTGCAACTATTCTCTCATTAATTCTGCATCAGTCCAGCCCAAGCCTTTATAATTTTAATAATTGGTTTAACCGTCAGCATGGACACTCCCCTTATCTGGTTTTGTCTGATAAAATAGATGAGTGTCAAGAACGCGGTCTCTAGGAAGAGAAAACTGATCCGTACATACAATATAATAGCATTAATCCGTTTTCTTTCCCTTATCCGGCCCCACTTTTTTCCTATTCCTTATTTCTTTCGAGATATGTGTGTGTATACACATTATACACTCACACACAACATACACACATAGATGTGTGTGTTTGTCTTTGTGTTGATATTAATCGTTTTCTTTTCACTTTCCTTTCCGTATTTTTTTTTTAAAAGGACGGAAAAAATGAAGCGTTTTTCTAAATGCCTTTTTTTCGTGGACAGGAAAAGATCAGTTTAGAAAAGTCCCCTGCGTTTCAGCTGCCAGACAAAATCCCTCAACTCTTTGGGGGTGGTAGGGTAACAGGCCGGTGGGTTTTCAGGGCTCGACAGGTAACCTTCCCAGGGCAACAGGAGAAAATTCAGACTAACTTTCCGGGACCTTAGGAGCGCTGAAAAGAGGGGCCGGTTGTGGAGTTGACTGATTAGAGTGAAATCAAACTTTTCTTTCTTTCACTGCACCGCTTTAGTCCTAAGAGAGCGGCCCGGGCTAACCGCAAGATGGTGTGGAGTGGGTGGGTGGAGAAGTTGAAAACGAAAGCATTTTGTGAGTGAAGTTTTAGTTCTTTTCTCTGACGGGTCTTCCCATTACCCCGCCCCACTTTTTCATTCATAAACCTGGTGGTAACTCTAGACGCGGTTTGAATAATATTGGCGCCTCTTCCCCTCAACTGCTCCCTCCGTTCCGTTAACCCAATTACAGAATTCATCAATAACTGTGCTGAATTATCTCTTTTCCATACAG